>JAVXUP010003348.1:0-73517 GCA_033070095.1 Escallonia herrerae | reverse complement strand
ATCGGAGATTTCCCGTCAAAAAGTGAAACTTTTGAAACCACAGGGAGATTAATTATAGGGCTAATTACACCTATGTCCCTGAGGTTAGGGGTAATTACAGTCAAGGACACAAAGTTTCAAAATGTAACATTCCGTGACCAAAAGTGTTTCAAATGTATCACCCGTGTCCATCCGTCAAGGTTCCGTCCAAAAAGTGTACTTTTTTTACGATGTCATCGATACGTATTTTTAAAATGACAATGCTACCCCTTGTATTGTATGTATTGTATATTTTTAAAATTTTTTTATATTAAGATATCAAGCCTTAATTAAAGATCAAGGTAATTCAATTCAATTTTCAACTCAATTAGGGTTTCAATCTACCAATTAGGATTTCAAAACCCTAATTTACAAACCCTAATTTTCAAAACCAATTAGGGCTTCAATTCATCTTCAATTCAATCTGCAATTCAATTCATCTTCAATTCAATCTGCAATTCAATTCAATCTTCAACTCAATTAGGGTTTCAATCTACCAATTCGGGTTTCAAAACCCTAATTTACAAACCCTAATTTTCAAAACCAATTAGGGCTTCAATTCAATCTTCAACTCAATCTGCAATTCAATTCAATCTTCAACTCAATCTGCAATTCAATTCAATCTTCAACTCAATCTGTATTTTGGTATTCAATCTTCAATTCAATTCAACCGCCGAAGGTCGGGGTGCAGCACCGGGGATGGGGGAGGAAGATGGGTTGCAGCGCAGACGGGGAAGTGGGAGGAAGATGCTTCATCGAGCCTTTGCCAGCATCGCGCCGAAGCCACCGTGCTGCTACACCACTGCAACTGCCGAAGCCACCATGCTGCTACACCACTGTAGCGGGCGATCAACTCCGGCGTTCCTTCCGATCGACCAGTGAAGGAGACGCCGGCGACGAGGAAGAGGAATGGGGAGGGGGAGGGTGGGGGGTGACGGGGAAGGGGTAGGGTAGGGGCGACGGGGAAGGGAAAGGGGTAGGGTGGGGGCGACGGGGATGGGGAAGGGGTAGGGGGAGGCACATGCAAGTGGGGGAGGAGACAATGAAAATTAGGGTTTCATGTGGTCCCAGGGGCAAATCATGATTTTAACTTTTATTTAGGGGCAACTTGGTCTTTTTGTCAGAACCGTTAAGTATTTTGGTATTCCGTTTTCAGTGGATATAAGTGTTACTTTGTGGCTTTGTATCCTCGCGGGATTACCCCTAAATCTAGTCAAAAAGTGAAACTTTTGAAACCACTTAATTATAACATAGAGGGGGAAAGTGCTTTTAGTCCTCCTGATAGCCCACCGCCGGTTCAGCTTCCCGGTCCAGCACTTGATAATTTTGAAATCCCGCCATGTTCGTAATCTTGAGTCAATTTAATACAAAAGCTAGGGTTTCTGGCGAAACAATTCGAACTTAGGGCTTTGACGTGGTAAATGGATTCGGGCGATCTGCACAAAGTATGGGAGATTAAGGCCCTGAAGAAAGCCGGAGAGGACGAGGCAAGGAAGCTTCTCGAGCGAGTAGCCAAACAGGTCCAGCCCATCATGCGCAAGCGCAAGTGGAGGGTCAAACTTCTCTCCGAATTCAGGTAATTGGTTTTTTCTATTAATTTGATGGTCTTGGCCGTCTATAAGTAGAAATGAAAGTTGGACATCTGTTCTAATTATGATTCTTATGCTTGTTGCAGTCAATGTGGATTTGTCAATTTAGTCTGAGAGTGGCACAACGTTGTTTGGTTGTTTGTTGGGAATTAATCTCTGCCTTCTAAAGTTAGAGGCCCCTTCTGACTTTTTAGCAAATTTTTATGCCCGTAACTAATTAGTAATTAAATACTGAATGAGCACTCTTCCTTCTGTTTCACTATTTTTGACCCCTTTGACAGATTTCTGTAACAGAATTTGAACACGTAAATGCTGACCTTGCTTGTTGTTTTTGCCCTAACTTGAGCTATCAAGCAATACTTGTTGCCCTGTAATCACTATTTAAGCTCATTTCAGTGTTTACATATTTGAATGCTATCCTTGAAATTTGCAAAAGTACAAAGGGGACAAAATTTTGAGACGGAGGGAGTATTTGACAAGTCAAACGAGGAAAAGATAGTTGGTGAGGCCAGTGCTTTGGTGTTCAGATGTCGAAACGTGTGAACTTTGCTTAAATATCAAGGGGCACAGAAAATCAGAGCTGAGGGGGCATATGCAAATTGAATGGAACTTCAGTGTTCATTTTTTTTCTCCCAAAATTAGGCTTGTTGTATAACTTTTGGATTTTTTTCCGTTTCTAATATGAAGACAAACTGATGAACTAATTTGAAGTCCCAGCAATCAAAAGCTACTGGGGTTGAACGTAGGAGCTGGTGTGAATATTAAGCTGAGGCTTCGAAGGTTTAACAGGGATTGGGATTTCCTCCCTTTTGAGGAGATTGTTGATACCATGCTTCACGAGCTTTGCCACAACGTGCGTGGTCCTCACGACGCCATATTCTACAAGCTTTGGGACGAGCTCAGAGAGGTTTACTTTCCTACTCGTATTGAATATTGTTTTTACATTGAAAAAGTATGTCTTCAATGCCATCTCTCCCTGTTTTTCCTCTCATAATAATTTAAGCTCGATAAGTTTAGAGTGGGAACACTTTTTTGTTTGCCCTCTATGGGTTTTGTTTTCTTTGGCCCCATTCTTTCCGGATACCAGTTTGTCCTATTTGCAGTTTAGTTTGTTTGCTGCGAAGCAGTTTTTACTACCTTAATTCATGTAGAATGAATATAAGCAGCTTGTTGGCCTTTCCATTAATCGATGGGGAATATATCAACTTAAAGCTTCCTTATGAAAGATGAATTTACAATATCTAGCCAGAGTAGTGCTTTTTTCTATCCACATAGGTCATTGAAGAGTTGTATCGTAAGAGTGAAACCATTTGGGGTGATCAATGTTGTTTATTAGCACAATACGGTAATGCTTGTAAAGCATGATAGTAAGTTACGTTATGCTCTAAAAGCTTAAACGATAGAGAATGGGCCTGAAAATACACATCAAGGCTCATGAGCAAGCTCTCGACTACACTGGAGAGACATGTCAAAGAGAAACCATTCTAGTTGCTCCGCAGCATAACTGTGTGGAAAATGCGTAAATTGGGCAAGCGGAAAGAGAAACCACAAGTAGCGAGAGCTTCGTTTCCAAGTTAGATACACTAATAAAAAGAGAAGACAAAATAGGGATTATATGTAATGTACTACTAATTCTACAATGTACTAGGCGAATAGTTCATTGGTAAATGACATTAAATGACGTGGTCAAATGGGGCTATTAATTTAGCATATGATTATAGGCCTTATCAAAAGAAAACAAAGCTTACAGTTATAAGGTTGAAAAAGATTTGGATGATATTCGGCATTATTAAGTAAGCGGCCTGTGTCGCTGATCATGCTGAAATACATGGTTTGTTTTGATACGCTGTTTATTTACCTTGTACTACTACAGGAGTGTGATCGGCTAATGAGCAAGGGAATAACTGGCACTGGGGAAGGATTTGATCTTCCGGGGAGGCGTTTGGGTGGTTTCTCCCGTCAGCCCCCACTTTCATCTATCCGCCAAACTATACTTGCTGCTGTGGAGAAGAGGTCCCACTTGGGATCCCTTCTACCGTCTGGCCCTAAACGGCTTGGCGGTGACGGCTCAATCATGGCTGCACTTAATCCAATCCAAGCAGCTGCAATGGCTGCAGAGAGGAGATTACAGGATAATATTTGGTGTGGTTCCGAGTCTTCTGAAGTAGCTGAGGAAGCAGAAAGTAATACAAATAGGTTGCAGAAGCCTGTGGTGCATAGGAGTGGAAACACTGGGTCTGTTAATGGTTTTAATACGCATACTTCAGACATCTCTCGGAAAAGAACTCGTGAAGTCGATAACAGTTCATTGGCTCAGTCTTCTAGCGGTCGCATGGAGACCAAGTTTATAGACTTAAGTGGGGTTACTTCAGTGCCTGGGTCTATGCTGCACGATGATGCCTTGTTTCATAAAAGAAGTCGTCAGCCGGACAAGAAAGTTTCTCAGTCATCGAAAGCTGCAAAATCTAGTTTTGAGGATTTAACTACTGAAGCTTCAACTTCTGATGGATCTTTCTCTAGTCATGAAGCAACTGATAAGAAAGAGGAATCTACAAAATGGGAGTGTGTAACATGCACCTTGTTGAACCCGGTAAGTTTTTTTTCTCGCAGTCTTCCATCTAGTATATGTCGTTTGTGCCTTCTCCACCTTTAGTTATTCTACTCTTGCATTTTTATATGAAAGTTTTTGTGCACATTTGTCGAGGTAAATCACTAGAAGACAGAATGTTCGCTGCTTGAATTGTTTTTGGTTGGTCAATTATTCATAGTTGTTTGTTCTAATCAATAAGTATATGAGCAATACCTTGTCCTTATTTAATAAAATAAACTAGTGGACAGTTTTTTTATGGTAGGTCAATTTATTAAGAAGAAATGTTATATGGAAAGCTTGGTAGTGAAGCATTTATGTCTATCCCTTCCGATCAGTTATAGTTTGGAAAGGAGCAACGTTATTCACAATATTAACCTGAATATCTGTAGGTAGGTTTATTTCTAAATTAGAAGCTCCCCAAATGTATTTCTGAATGGATCAGTAGTTCCTTCGTATTAGCCCCCTCTTCTTTAGGCCCCTATGTTGTATATGATTACCAACGCCATCATATAAGTTGGGATCACTTTCGAGAACTTGTTATGCTAGCTTAGTTTAGAAGAGAGATTACAAAATAGTTTTGCCACATCTAATGTATTTCCTTGGATATTTAGTTAATTTTCACAAGCATATCTATAGTTGGATACCCTGAGCCACAAGTTTGAATAATATGTAGTCACAACAAGCTTGTACAGTGGTACCATGTTGCAAAAAGTTTGAACTTTGGAAATGTTGTATATAGTAAGTTTAATCTTAGTCAACTTTATCTTTCCATGCTCATTATCTGCTTCTACCTTCTATTGGTCTTCTCTAGATCTCAACTGTGTTTTGGTGTGTGAATGATTGTGGATTGTTGCAGCCATTAGCTATGATTTGTGAGCTCTGTGGTAACCGGAAGCCCAAAGATGTTGCAGAGAAGTATAAAATCTGGTCCTGCAAATTTTGCACTCTGGAAAACAGTGTGAAGTTAGAGAAATGCCAAGCATGTGGACAGTGGAGATATTCGTGCGGCTCACCTATATCAGCTTCAGGGCTCAATCCTGGTACTTGAAAGGAAACTTCCCTAGTTTAGCAGTGAATCTGTCGTTGGTATCTTTTTGTTTAACAGTGAACTCCTTGAATAGCCTTTTTGTCACACACACACACACACTGGTAAGAATATGTGTGTGTGTGTATATTTTATTACTTTTTATTTGCCTACTGAACCTTGTATTGCTTGCCTAATAGTTTGAGGTTGTTTTCATTTATGGAAGAGAAGCAGATATACGATGTGCTCATATTGGTTAGACCTGCAGACATTAGTTCTTGCCTCGTAAATAGTTGGATGGTATTTTTTTTTTAACTCAATTCTTTGGAATGATGGTTGCTTACCCCAGTGACAACGGAGAAATCTAGTTTGACTTCCACCATCTAACTTTAGGTTGTGCCTCAGTCATCCTTCTTCCATATACCAGCAAAAACAGTCGGTTACAGTCATAACATTAGAATTAAATGCCCACAGAAGACTAGTGGTGGTCATGTATGCATTTGGTCTATGATCGGAGCAAAGGTTCATATGAAACATCTCAGATAACCTTTCCCTCTTGCTACTTTCAGGTTTTCAAAATTTGAGAATTGATATGAAGTGGAGATTACGACCCGGGACCCCTCCTTTCTCTCGCATGTATTTATTTGTTATGGATTGATTACCATGTAGGATAGGATATTACCCCATGGGAAGTGGTTTTCACTTGTTGCGTGGAAGCAAGGAAAGAAGATGGGACTTGGAAACCTCCTGTGCATGGTGGGGCTCGACGTGGGGTTTGGGGGGGGGGGGGGGGGGGGTGGGATTCTTGCAATGGACTCCTCCCGAGCTGTGGTCCAAGTCAAAACTCAAAATACTTGCTTGTGAGTTGATTCATTGTAAGAGATGAACAGCAATGTGAGTGTGATTATGAAAGTAAATTTTTCTGTTTTTTGGGTTGAGATTAGTGAGAGTTATGGGCTCATATTGGTACATGAATTTTTATGTTGTACCAGCAGGATGTTACTAGTAACTTGCAATCACTGTTTTGGTATCAGGAATATCCTTCAACAATCTGTTGAGACTTTTGTAAAGATTATGCTTTTTTTCCTTTGTTAAATTTGTTTTATCTTCAAGTATTATGTGATAGAAAACAAACATGTGGTAAGTTACTTATGTTCTTTCTGAAACAAGGTTTTCATATCCAAAAGAAGCATGGGGGAAGTCAAAGAAGATAGGGAGTATCAGATAACAGTGGCTCTCATTTTCAGTCAAAATCTGTTCTTTTTGGTTTTTCAATTGCTCAGTCTGCAGGCCAAATAAGTTGGAAAAAGCAAGACTCGATCCAAAAATTATGTAAGAGATGGGCACACACGCACAGAGTCTAACCCCGTGTTACCCCTGACTCCTATCGTTACCTGAAGTCCTTTTACAGCTAATTTTACTGTACAACACCTTTGCAGTAATAGAAAATTGTCTCTAAATGTGTTTTCGCGACAAAAGTTATCACTATAATTTTGGCAAAAATGACAAAACATTTTACTGGTAATTAATGCTCAATAAAGTTATTATAATATAGATGTTGTACAGCACAGCAAATGATTCTTATCCCAATTTTTATAGCCGGTAGGAGAAAATTGAAAACTGATCTTCTATGTGGACTGCGCTTAGTTGGGCTTTATGCTTGGTCTTGGACATGGGCCTCAACCTACCTGGCCATTAATAATTTCTTTGACCCAAAATTAAACACAAAAGTGGATAATTAAATAGTTTTTACTAATTTTTCTTTCACAACTCCACAAATTTTAAGTTGGGCATGGTGTACAAACTATGTTGCGGTACTCATACCCTTCTTAAGTAGCGACACTTGCTAACAATCTAGCGACAGTTGGAACGTGGAATCAGTCGACGGGTATCATTTGATCGAATATAAATTTTTATTAGTCAATTTTTTTATGCAATGCACTTTGTTGCTTGCAATTATTGCAATTATTGCTTCTATAGCTTATGATTTTACAGGAATTTTTATTAAATAGTTGCCACTGTAATGTGCAACACGCAAAAGTGTGAATAATCAACCAAATATTTTCTCAAATTATCATATCTACTAATAATTTATTGAACCGAAGGGGTGATTTTATTATTCTTTCGATTGTTGGAAACAATTGTGATGTATTTATATTGCTGCTTAAGAGTATGCAAATATATTCAATTTTAGCAGCAAATTATGCATAAAAATGTGTAAACAAGTATTTAAAAAGATAAATAATTCATAATAACCACATGTCCAAATTCATAATAAATGCACGTCAAAGTTGACTTTTTACATTATATTTACTTGATTTGAATCACCAAGCACTTCTTATTTAAGTTTTAAATTAATTAAAAGAGTAAAATTATGAGAAGTTGTATTCCGTTTGTCTTACAAAAATTCGTATTTTCCTTGACTGTTCCAATAAAATTAATCATTTTTTAAATAAAGATTCTTGTAGATATTTTTCTATCTTTATCTTTTTCATACTTACTTATTTTTTTTTATATTTAATCTTCTACGATTTACTTTCTCGTTCCTGACCTACTTTTTTATGTACGGTAAAAATCTCATAAAAATTATCTCATATCTTATATAATTGTGTAAATTAAATATTTTGGAGCGAGTTTGTTAGAGGATGCCAAAGTCAGCAAAAATAGAAATTGGCTTTCTAGTCCAAGTACATACATAGGTAGCTAGATATCCTGTAAGATACTCAACATCTTTCCGTTCTCCTAACAGCTACCAGAGTTCCCTGATTTCTCTCTCGTCACCAGCTGCATGAAATGTGAAGTCCCAAGCCTCTGCATCTCGCACCCTTTACCCTGTTTATTGCTCCCCCTAGGTATCAATCTCCCCTTATCTCTCTCTCTCTCTCTCTCTCTCTCTCTCGTCTCTCCTCGTTCACCTTCATCTTTTAAGTCAAAAACACCACCTAAACCCCTTCTTGTTGGATATTTGTTGAAGCCTCGAGCACATCACCACCATCACCAGGTTCTCCAGTCCCCATGGACCTCCCACGCCTCCGCTTTCTGTTCTTGGGCGTCTTTTAACTGTTCTGGAGACAGATGCCCATCTCCATTCTTGATTAGTTTTTTGGCAAAAAAAGTCTTCATGCCATTTTTTTGTTGTTTATAATCTTATCTCACTGGGTTTTTGATCTTCTTGCAGATCCCCAGAACCATGTGCTCGTTTGCTCAAATTTGTCAGATGCCCGGTTTTTGTTTCCGGGAGTATCTGAGGTTCGGCAGCAAATTCTTGGAGGTTTTTGGGTTGAAGAAATTAGGTTTTTGAAGTATCAAAACCCGGGAGTTTGAGGTTTTTTGTTCAATTGATGCAAGATTATAGATTTTTAGGCAACTAGATAAAGTGGGTAGGACCCTTTTGCCATATTTGTGTGGTGAGGGTGGAGGCAGCTGTAGCTATGTACATTAGGGTTTTATTTAGGGTACTTTTATGGCGACTTTGACGCTTTTCTGTAATTGAAGCAAGATTTTAGTTTCTTAGGTAACAATTTTAAGTGGGCTAGTAGCTCTTTTCCTCAATTAATTTTGAGGGGCATCTCTAGTGAAATGCGAGTTAGGGCTTTTTTTAGGTTCTGATGTTCTAATAACTGCACTTGGTGATTCTAAGTAACAACATGGCCGCAAGTGCTCCATGTTTTGTCGAGTGGAAAGAGCAATTTGTTTCGAAGGAGCGGGGCAACCGCGTGGTTCACTATTTCTTGAAGGATATTTTAGGGGAATCTATACTTGCTGTTGTGGGCACCGAGAGAAGTGTTAGGCATATGTTCTATGTTGTTTCTGAGGAGTTCCTGAATGTTAATGTGCCCGATAGTTCGATCCATGCCGGCTACAGGTGGAGATCAAGGAGGGAGGTTGTGAATTGGCTTACATCTATGCTATCAAAGCAGCATAGGCAGGGGGATCACTCCAGTAAGTTCTGCTCACCTTTATTGATCTATCTGTCCTTCAATTGTAGTCACACATGTATCCTACCTAGTGTTTTCTTACTGCAAATTGTACCATGTGTAAGCATAGTGCTAAACCAAGTGTAACATGTTCTAGCTCTGTTTTGGTACGAACTTTACTGGAGACTATGGGTCACTAATTTTGCTAGATCTCGGTGTCAAAACATGGTTTGTGTTTCTTGTCATATGCTTCAGAAATTACTTCTCAAATTTTTGTGTGTTTACAGCTTCCTTTGTAGTCATGTGTCAGTTGCTTATCCATGAGCAAACATCAACAAGGTATGCTTCGTTATCATCCCATGACACATTACAAATGATAACCACAAAAATGGGATCAAAACCTAAATGTGCTTTCAAGTAGACGTCTCCCTTCAATTCTTCTTGGAAGCGCAGGCGCACGGCAAGACATGCATATGCACACATACATACATGCACACACTCAGGCAAGAAAAGAAGTGGAAACTGTTTGCAATTGCTTTCCCAAACTACTGTCGTCTTCGTCGACAGTATGACGACATACCAGTATTAGTCGTCTATTTTCATCTCCAAGCCTGCAACCTTTAAAGTTGGAGCACCATGATGCGTACTCTACATCTGAGGACGTAACTTGGGAGGATTTCTGCATGATACAGAGAACAGGACTGAGAGCAGCTTTGCTTTTGAGGCAATCCTGGTTGCCAAGATACAGACTGGACCTGACAGGAATGGATCTAATATCAGGAGATCTGGCAGTAATGGCCACTTGATTTGAGTACATGCACATGATTTAGTAGTTTTAAACTGGCAGAGAGAAGTTTCGTCATTGGTGGTTTAATGCTTCTTGATCTAATTTGCAACGAGCTTGGGTCCTCGGTCAGTTGTGCATGCTGACGGCATAATTATGTCTCATGCTTTTTTTTGTGATTTTTTCAGTTTAATGTGGGCTTCAATTTGATTCCGACTTCAAATCTCAGTTATGAATGAGTTCGATTGGAATTTATTTTTAAGACCAATGAAATATCAGAAGATGGGGGTTTGCCATATTTGGAGGAAGAAGATGAAAGAAGAATGGAAAAGATACCGAAAGAAAAAAAAAGGAAATCGAAATTCCAGCTTTAATAAGTCATTCTTTTAATGAGTCTTGATAGACATGCCAAAAAAATAAAAATGTAAACCATGCTTTAATGGGAAATTATGATCAAAATCTTTATATATCTTTTTTAAACCCTATTAGTTCAAGTTATTCCTTTTCTTGTGCTAGCCCTATGCCCAGAAAAAGTTGGATGTGCAGTCTTCTTGAGTCGTGGCAGCTCTCTTAAGGAAGGGACCACCCACAAAAATGTAAAGAACACAACTAACTTTTTAATTGATCTTTAGGATGAGGCATTTAGTCTCCTGTAATCAGTCATTGGTATCTAGTGCAAGGACAGTTCCAACTGGCAGTCATATTACGAGATGCCTCCGGACATGAATTGACGCCTCTCCTTTGGGTTTCATTGTCAGAAAATGCCACTCAAGTTGACAGTTGGGGGAAAGAAGACAGTGGAAGTTCAATATCTCTTTTTAATCTTTATGATTACAGAAACAAGTAGTAGCTGGTACTAAGATGGTAGAAGAAATTAAGAATTGTCCTATGAGATCGATATGGTTTGCAGATCGCTTAGTGTGAGACACAAAGTACACCTTACAAAAAGATAGTAATAAATTCTAGGCAAAGAAACTGAAAATTGAAGCAAATTACAACCTTACACTAACTTACACTCGTGATCACGTTGTCTATTTCTGAATGTAGTACTCGAAAGGCAAAATAGATTGAGGTACGATATTGCGTATTAACTAATTACTAGATTTGAACTTAACATAACTGGAGAATTACCAAAAACTATACTGGAAAAGTACATATTCCACATCTTACGACACGAGCACATTGTCTACTTGACTTTCAGCATTTAATAACCAACAATAAAACGACATGAAGCAAATGTAGCATATTGTGTGTTATAATACGTTTAACTTTGTTATGCATACTGGTTTGTATCAGATTATAGTTCTCTGTTATATCCTAATAAGATATGTACCACTTCTCACATATTTTGTCAAAGCATTTTGGTTGCTACATGAAAATAAATTATCTAAAAAGCAAAAGACTAATCTGAAAATTGTTCAGAGGATGTAAAACTCTGGTGCTAATTTTGCCAAGGAAACAAGGTGGTAACCGTGAAATCATATACGCAAACACGGTATGCATCTGATTACGCCATTCTTTCATGCTTGTCTTGTACCATTTGAAGCATGAAAAGAACGTGTTGTGTTGAAGATACTTAACTTTGTTAAATCTCTTTGTTAAGCATGAAAAGAATGTGTTGTGTTGAAGATACTTAATTGGTCTTTGTTGCGACTTACCTTTTACCTTATTACCCAATGCATTGGTTTGTCCAAAACGGCTCTAAATGGTACCACTCCATGCTATTTGTAGCCCTACTTTTTGAACGAAATGCACGTGCAGTTTTCTAGATAAGTTTGTGATGTTCTTATCATTTCAAAGTTTATGGAACTTCAAAGAATTTCCTTTGCCTCGGTCCTTAATGGGTTTTCCTGCAATAGAAGCTGTAGATCTTTGAATCAAGAGTTGCTGTTGTTATTCCAGTTATAACATCAGATTCTACATTCGCCATACCAGGACTGACTTGCAAGTTTTTGAGCTTCTGTAACTTTTTTTTGCAATAAGTTCATTTGGCTGTGCTTGAAAATCTTGATTGCATTAGCATCGCTCGGTTTTTTCATAAAATAAGGGAAGATCACTTTGACTTACTAAGTTTCTTTGAACCAATCGAATGACAGAATCACCAAAAAATGATCCTATGTTTGGACTTAGTCCTCAGCAAAGTCACATGCCAGAGTACAAGGTACAGCTTCATTGTTTTGTGGCTTCATGTGTAACATAATTCTTGCTTTACACGTCATCTGACACCTCATATCAGGGGCGTCTTGCAAGGAGTTTTAAAGGACAAGCTTCAGATATTGTGTGGTCTGGTGTAGCATGGACATGTGGTAAACAACTCAAGCACTACCCAGCATTTTGCAGGAACGGGATTACAATTGCGGTAAGCATCTATTTTGTAAGGGTTGTAAGGTGGCTTCTGGTGTTAGATGCTTGAGTTTGAGGAACAAAACTTCTTGTACATCTCATGCACGAGGGTTAAAAGATAGAAAGGAATGTTGCGACCTGCTAAGTAGGTCTGGAAATTATGTAACTAAGACGTTCTGAAAGATCTCAACAAGAACAGTGATCATAGAGATCATTGCCCTTATTGGATGTCAAGTTGTCAACTAAATACACACGTTTATTTTCCCTCTTTCTTCACTGTCATTTTGGAATCTAAGTTTTGTCCTTGCTTTTTCCTGTGCTCTCTGATATTCAGATACATTCCTTTGTCTTTGTCATGGCTGAAGAAGAGAACCACCACCTTGCCTATCTGGAGGATATGTACGAAGACAGAAAGGGCCAGAAGAAGGTCAAAGTGAGGTGGTTCCATCACAATCAAGAGGTCAAGGGCGTTGTTTCCATACGCAATCCTCATCCCAAAGAAGTATTTATCACACCCTACGCACAGGTCATCAGTGCTGAATGTGTTGACGGTTCTGCCACAGTCTTAACTCGTGATCATTATGAGGAATCTGTAGCTGATATTCCCCGTGATATGTTAAATAGAGTACATCTTTGCTTTAGACAATTTAAAAGCAATCGTGTGAAGCCTTTCAAACTGAGTAAACTACGTGGCTATTATGATCAACCAATCTTCTCATGTTTGGATCCTGACTTTGTTGATGAAGAGTTCAGCCCAGGAGATAATGTAAGGCTGGGAGCTAAAAGGACTAGAAGTGGTAAAAGGCGTCATACGATGCCATATGAACCATCATGCCAGAACTTGAAGTATGATATGCCAAGTAGGAGAGTGATCACTCGCAAGTATATTGAATGCCAGCCTTATCACAGCCAACTTATCAAGGCCAATGAAAAGATAGAGTTGCTGTGCCAAGATAGCGGCATACGTGGCTGCTGGTTCAGGTGTACGGTTTTGCAGATCTCTCAAAGACAAATAAAGGTCCAATATGATGATGTGAAGGATGAAGATGGGTGTGGCAGTCTTGAGGTATGCTTTGGCACTTGATTTTTCAGTTTTCCAGAGAATACCTTCATCAAGAGCAGAAATATGAGTTGTAAGAATAATTAATGACAACAGTTTCCTAATAAGTTATTTATACCAATATTTTAACAGTTCCCTTTTCTAATCAGTCATTGGTTACCAATATTTGAATATTTCCCTTCATCATTTGGAACTTGATTATTCTTTCCAAGGGAATAGTAAGATAGCCTGGGTGTTCCCAGAAACTTCAGTTGCTCCCCAAGTGAATTTTGTTATAGTGATGATTAAGTTGGATTGTTGTTATTTGTATAATCTACAGATCATAGGTCACGGTTGAAAAATCCTATTAGTGTTGCATAAAATATCACGTTTTCTTGAAGATAAGCGGCACATCTAGGTGCGAATATCGCTTTAATCACCATCAGCGGCAATGCAATTGGGGCCAGGGGTAAGTCTAGTGGTGATTTGGTCGTAGCCTTTTGAAATGTTAGTCTCGTGTTTATATGAAGATGATTGTTGGGTTTTCCCTTCCACAGCTGAATGGGTGTAATGTTTGATATAGGATTACTGTTAATTCTTGTGAAAAGGGAGCTGTCAATACATCAAAATTGTGAAAGAAAAGGCATTTCTAGTGTTTTTGACCGAAGTGCATATTCAGTTTCCACTTATTGTAGACCGAGTACGTATATATGTGAATGAGGTATAGCATATGACCAGATCTTGCCTTGTGAATGCATTCTAGCTCGAAGTAATATTGCATATCCATATATAGATTCTCTGTGTGTGTTTTATTTTCTTATTTTTATTATTGTTATTATTTTGGTGGGTGGGGTTTGGTGTGTGTGTTTTGGGGGGTGTGGGGGTTTGGAAGAGATGGGGTCGGTGGTCAAGATGAAGTTATTGACCTGTTCTTGTATTTCACAGGAGTGGATTCCGGCTTTCAGACAGGCCATGCCCGACAAACTTGGAATGAGATACTCAGGCCGCCCAACAATCAGGCCTGCCCCTCCTCAACATGAAACGGACCTGGCTTTTGGGGTTGGAGCTCCAGTGGATGCTTGGTGGAGTGATGGCTGGTGGGAAGGAATTGTAACCAGAATTTGTAATTCTGAGGATGAACATCCACAAGTCTATATTCCCAGTATGTCTTCTTGGATATATACAAAATATTCAATTTTATGTTCTTCAAAAGGTAGCCTGGTTTTACTTTTCTTCTAATTTCGTTCTCTTTTTGTTTTGGTGAAATCAGGTGAGAATTTACTATTAACTGTAAACAGAAAGAACCTAAGAGTTTCAAGAGATTGGGCAGGGGACAGGTGGGTTGATGTCAGAGCAAATCCCAACATTCTCTCGGCCATATCGGCGGCTATCATCCCAGATGCTAAGCTTTCTTTGACGTCCATGATTTCTGTAGACCCCAAATCAGACGGTTTTCCTACATCGTGTAATGCCATTCCTACCAATACCAAACTTAGTATGGTTGAGGAGGAGAAGCTAGAAGTGGCTGGTTTGGCATCTGATATCCCTCCGACAGATATGGAATGTACTAAAAAGGAGAAGTTGCTCTTGGTAGAAGACAACGGCGACGAGGAAAATAATGGTAGTCATGAAGTTGACTGGCATGAAAAAGATAGTAAGTGTTCTGTTCATGACACTAATGATGATGAAGGTAACAATAATGTTGATCTTGAGGACAATGATGGCGAAAACAAAGAGATGGAGCAGGTGGACATTTCTGGACAGAGATGTGATGCAGAATTGGTGGAAGTGATGCATAAGATGTTCAAAAAGAAGTTTGTTTTGTAAGTTAGAGTAAGTTGTGTTGTGGGATATCTGTAAATACGGCGGATAGGCGGCCGACTTTTAAATACAATTTTAAGTTGACAGTGGAAGGTGTATGGCAATGACGTTAGAAGGGATTGTGTTCAGTTCTTGTTTTAGAAATTTCCGAGGAGATTTTAGTTAGCAGACTTCCTAATGGGTTGGCTCTTCTCCAATGTTCTCTCTCTGTAGCATTCTAGTGTTTTTTGTGTACCAATAACATTGATTCTCAAGTAATACTAGAACTAGTATTGGTTGTCTGTAATTATTGTATGTTCAGTGCTTTGTTACTGCTGTTCTTTTGTCGTTCTTCAGGAATCTTGTAATGCAGTTCAGGAGATAATGCCCTCAGGCCTCAAGTCCAGTTTGCTTGGACCTCGTGCTACCATCTCATACATTGGTCATCTCATAATGCAACTACAAGAATTTATACTTTGTATTCTGCTATTGTGCCAATAGGCTTACTTCAACCATACACTATGCTGTATCTCATGACTAGCTCCTCTACAATCCGATATTCAATTTGAAAGGAAACATAAACATGTTCAAAAATTGCTTCGCTGAAATTGGGACTCTTTTAGCTTCGAAGAACACAGGATATTCATGGCAATCTCCCCTATAGTCTCAGCCATTGCTCTCCACCTATAAAATTCATGTCCAGAAAAGGCTGCACTTGGAAGTCATTCAAAGACTTGGACCATGGCACGCGCTTACTTCTATCCGCTCCTGGACCTGTGCACTGGTATTCTCCGAACTCTGCAGTCCTACAGATCAAGAACAAACGTTAGTTCATCGGTTTGTTTATCTTTTGGTGGGTGAGATTAGGAGTAAGATCTTACTTTTGCTTCCACGGGTCATCCCAGTCGCTCCATCCTGATGGAGTTACGACGTTGGCAATGTCACACTGCGAATAGACTGCTCGTGAATAATTTCCCCAAGCTCTTCCCAGGTAGATGCTGCCGCTTCCGGTTATCTTACAGTTCACAAAAGAGAACCCTGTATCTTCATCCGGTGAACTCCTGTGATGAGCTGCTATTGCACCAGTTGTTTCAGCTGTTGAGTGTAGTTCACAATCCTGGTTCAAGTCAAAGTTCAGCATTTACGAGTTCTCTTTTTAACGGACGAGGAGTAGTTGAAGGTTAGCTAGCGAATACCTTATAGAGTGATCTTGCGTTGCCGCATATAAAATCAACAAATCCCTGAATGTAACACTGGTAAAAGTAGTGAGACCCAGTCTCGTCCAAAAGTGTGTCCTGTGAACCCAAAATCCGAACTCCATAGAACATGGCTCTATCACCAGCTATCCTCAACGCTACAGCCTGCATTCCGTCCCTTCCTGGCACAGCAACTACCGAATTCTGCAGGAGACAAAACCATCATGAACATCTGCCAAAACTCCTTCGAATTTGAACCCAAAGTATAGTAGCTCGATCTCAAATTGGTCAGTACCTCAAAGGTGATGCCACGGGCGCAGAAGTAGTCGGATTCTACGGAGACAGTAGCTGATCCGCAGGTGCCCAATTCACCCCCTGGGACTTTATCAGAGGCTTTGTCGTTCCAAGTAATAACCGTCTCCGCTGTTCGGTCTGGATTTCCGATGAATGAAATGTAGGGTTTGCTGGCCGGAACAATCACCTTCTCTCTGCATTTCAGTTTTGCATAGTCAGATACAAAATCTAGAAACATGGTAAACCCACCTAGAGAGTCGTAAGATTGATCTAGTATAAACATGAAGTATTGATGGCAATGAATATAAAAGAACTTCTTAGACTTTCAAGCCACAAAAAGGTCGCCGGCTGCCCTCACAAGACCACGTTATATAAGGCGCGAGAGAGAGAGAAAGAGAGCTGAGAGAGCGAGAGAGAGGACCATGTAACTTCTATTAGCCACGTCCCTAATTTTGTTTCCCACAATTCCATCACCAGATAATGCATGCACAACTCTTGTACATGAAAAATAAACTTCCGGGCAGCAAAAATTATGCAAATTTGGTAGCTCAGTCCAAATTCACCAAACCTTTTTAAATTACTCGACACTGAAACTCCCAGTCCTCGCCCTCTCTATTCATTTTCCACCTGAGCTTTGCGCTCTCACTACCAAATGCGTGTCAATGTTCCCGCTCTCACTGTTGTACTCGCTCCTCCAACTCAACGAAGCATTGACTTAGGCTCAGGCGGCTCAGCCCCGCCCCTCCCCTCCCCTGCTCCTTTAAAGGAAACATGATCTGGGTAATTATTTGCGGAAAAAGAAGAAGCCCGGGTTCAATGCAAACAGGTTGCAAACACACGCACCCACGGAAACCTACCTATAAATCCCAGGAAGAATGTAGATTTTAACTCTCTGCGTGTTGAAGGGAGGAACCATATCAATCGCTCCTTTTACAGTGACGGAATCACCCTTCCCACTCTGATCAACCACAATCACCCTACTACCCTGATGATACTTCAACCCCAACCACAACCTCAAGCTCTGCTCATGCACCACATCCACCTTCATGTCATCCCAAGTTATATAATCCGGCGCATTCTCTTCCATCCTCGCAAAACGCGCTTCAAGCTCGCCCACAAGCACCAAACAGACCACGACCCAGATGCTTAAAACACCAGTATTCATCATGAACACGTTTGGTAACAGTGTTATTACTATAGTTGAAGAAGAAGGGGAGGTGGGGGTGAGAAAGAAGTGAAGGCAATAAATAGAGGAGCGGCTGGTGGTGGTAGTGGTAGTGTAATCTCTCTTGTAGTCCTTGTGAGACGTAAGATATGAGAAGATGCGGGATTGCATGTTGTGTTAAACAAAACTAAAAGTATTTGCTCTTATTAGGAAGTGTAATACAGAGAGATTGCTAGATTTTAGTAGAACAAACTGCAAAGAGACCCGATGAAAGAAGAAAAGGTCAGTCATGTGATTTGTGCTTAGCTTGGGGTAACTATTTAATGGGAAGGAAGCTCTCTGAGATTTTGGGTTTCTTTTGGTGGTGATTGAAAGGTGGTTTTATTGGGGCTGGGGGAGTGGCGGTGGGGGGTAGGGTAGTTATGAAACTGCAAGAGGTGTATAACGGTTATGCTTCCTCCTCAGCTTTCATTTTTGTGACTGACCTGGGAGTGAAAATGGGTTTGGGGACTCTTATTTTGGAACGCGTGACCCCATGAATTGCAGATGCGGGTGTGTTTTGGACCAAGCTAGCTGCTGTTTGAGAACTGGCCCAGTGGGCCCCACAGCCGGCCACGTCATAGGGTGGGACAGGGCTCGGGTTCGTTAAAACTTAGCGAGAACTGGTGATTGATTCGTTTTCGTTTTCTGCTCGTCTATCACCTAGCTCAAGAGCTTGGACAAATTGGGAAATGTAACTACAATCGTTTTGAAAAATAACAAAAAGAATTTTGGTATCGGTTGCCAGGGACGTTTTTACTCCATTTCTTTCACAGATTTCGTTTCTTTGACTTTCTAGACTTCTCGGATAGATCTCAAACATTCAAACCTCTAATTGACCTAGTACGGTACTCTGTAGTTACAGATTACAAATGTATTGTTTGATTAATCGCATAATGAGTCAAGTTGGTGATCATCTGTTTAATCTGCTTCTAAATAGTTGCAAAAAGTCAAAAAGAGGCGAACATAAGAAATCAGTTTCCCAAAAAGGTTTGATATATCTACGATGACTTGGTGAATATTGAAGAAAAATATAAAATCCTATGAAGTACCGAAACAAGAGATTGCAAATCTATTGCCTGCACAAAATTAGGGATTACATTAATGCAATTCCAAATCTACAAAACCAAACCCAACTACGGAGTTGGGGAAACGAGAATGAAAAAGTTCACCTTAGAAGCCCAATTGGACCAACTGAACTAGCCTGGTTTGGAGGCCCAATCAAGCTGGACTTGGGCCAGAGGCTCTGGACATCTGGCCCATACTCTTGATAATTCATTTCAGTATCTTTTTTTTTTTTTTGCTATTATTTCACAAATCTCATTTGGATAACACAGCGGCTCAAAATTGGATAAAGAGAGAAAAGCTCACAGAAGAGCCATGGCTATCTCAGCATCACTGTCGGCTACAACAATCCCACTCTTCAATTCTTCCACCATTTCTCCTAAACCCAAGTTCTCTGTTGTAACTTTGACTTCAAATGCCTTGAAGCTACAAAGCCCTAGACTCTCCAGGTCATCTTTTACTAGGCTTTTTGCAGCGCCTGAAGTATTGGAGTCTCCGGAAACCGTAGATGACCCTGCTGTCTTTGAGGTTCGTAGTTCTGCATTACATGGGGTTATCACCGTTACACTGAAGTTTTTCTCTTGTCTGGACATGGGTATGAGTAATAATCATGCTTTTTTCTGGTTTAATGTTTGTAATTGTTAGGGTGAAGGGGTTGAGGTACCTGCTTCTTCGAAGCTCAGTGTTGGTAATGATGCTGATAAGGTAAATTTTGCTTCCCTGCATGCTTTTGGTCGCCGTCATACTTTGTTTTATTGAACTTGGTAGGGTGAAATGGTTGAATAATTGAGTAATGAGATTTTTCACGAATAGACATTGACTGTGGAGATTACGCATTGTATAATTTGTATTTCTGGCAATTGATCGTTGATGCAAAATGCGTTTGTGACTATTCCTTTAGACATGGGACAAAACCATGAAGTCTTATTGCTTTTTTATCATAGGATACTTATTGCATGAGGTCTACCCTATGTTAGATGAAGAGGCATTTGTATAGCTTCATTTGGTAATTTGGGGATTTTTTTTTCTTTTTCAATCTGGGGGGGGGGGGGGGGGGGGGGGGGGGTGCATGCAATCAAGTGGTTTCTTTTGTTTTTGAAGAAAATAATTTTAGCACAAAGCCGCCAGTAAAATTCTTAGGGATGGAATCAACTTAAGCCAACAAAAACTGCGATTTCTTGATGCAGTGCAGTGATTTTTAACTCTTTAGAGCTCGTAAAAGGATCATGTGAAATGATGGAAGCTTGAGAAAATGGTGGTTGCCAATACCACACAAATGTTTCACTTTGCTTGAAAACTCTTTCCTGGAAAAGGAGAAAATGCAATTGTTTCCCTAAGCTTGCAAAGATGGGTACATGAACTCCTTTAGCTTCTCAGAGAAACCAACATATGGAAAAATGAAAAAAGAATTTCTCCCCTCTATCTGCTTCCTGAGTAGTTTCGCTCATACACATTTCAACTACCAATCCTTGTTTACTGCTTTTAACTCCAATTGCACTCAACCACAACTTCAGTTAAATGTGTGTGCACGTCTGTTTAACATCATCCAAATAGAGGTTTCATAGTATTTGTTATTTTCCTAAGTGTCTCATACTTTGGACAATGATGTGGACATGTGGTGATAATAAGCTGAACTTCTATTTTCTTTCTTTTGGTTCTCAAATGTATATTTTTAGCTCATTTATAACAGTTTTGTTGCATATTTTATTGATTAAGATGCACCTTCACAACTCTTTTTGTTGCCTTTAGTCATCTTGCTTCATTTTTGAGACATGGTGAGTGAAGTTAGTTTCATTTGTTTGAAGTTTGAACATTGCTTGTAATTTTGACCAAAGATCTATATCAATTCATTATGGACCTATGATAGGATGCATAGGGCGTCATATCCACATGTGACTTGCTATTCTATAGAAATACTCGATATGCATCCTAAACACTAAAGTGATTGATACGTTTCAGTTGTATCCACCACCCCAGGGTACGACACATTCTGTCATCTTCATCCTCCACTCCTCCTCTCTTGATGTTTTTCCTGCTTTTTTTTCCTCTACTTGTTCTTCTTCTTAGATTTTGTTAAGACATAAAACAAAAAACAAAATTTTAGGGAAAAAAATATCCTCTTATTCAGATTTCTGGATCTTGTGTTCCATACTTTTTGGTTGTACGTACAACATGGAAATTATTGACAGTAGCAAGTATCTCTGGGATTGGTAAATTGTAAATGATTTCCACCGGTTAGAAGATTTCAGAACATGATGTTGATCTGGTTGCCAATATGAAGTATGAAACTAATTGGTTTCTTGATTCGGGAACCTAAGGAATCTCAGGATTTATTGCAAATAACCTCTATTACCCAATTGGGGATTTAACATGGGCATTCACATGAGATCTGTCTTCCCAGTTCAAAGAATTTCTTTTATCTAACTCTGAAGAACCAATTTCTTACTGGTCAAACCAGGAGGACACGAGGTAATTGTGGCATTTGTTGGCAGGTTGCTTAACCCAAGAAATGAAAACAAAAGCACAGTGATTCATAAACATCTTCTATCCATATTTCTTTGCCTGAATGTTTCAAACAAGTGCTGCAATGGCTTGTCTACATGCTTGAATAGGAGCTTCACAAAATATTATAATCATATACTCACAGACAACATATCTTTTTGATGTAATGAACCAGTGTGCCAACATGCAAATTTTCGGTCCTTTTGAGCTTGTTTTAAAGACTTCAACTCCAGTATATGTTTGTCACATTGCATAGAACTAAATATACATTTTGCTCATCATATGATTGTAACAAATAAGAATTATAAATCTTTGCGTAACAATGAGAGTATAAGCCTAGCAACTGTTCCTCAGCAAAGATAAGAACTTATCACGATCCTAATAGCTTCTAGAATTTTGGAAGACGGGGTAGATTATTTGCTGAACTCTGTTTGTTGATTATTTTGCTTTTATGCCAGTCCTCCACGGGCCACGGGTGACATTGTAGATCAAGCTCTTTTAACTGACACTGAACTTGTTTACCAATTCCACTCCGTAAATCATGTCTTACTATATAGTAATTGAAAGGTTTCCGAGCTGTAGTTTGACCTGCAAATCTTACTTCGAACTTTTTATTAACGAAAAGTTGAAAAGGAAAAAAAAAGCTGGAAGGACATTTCAGTGCCGCGGATGTAAAACCGTATAATTCCTTAAAAGAAGAAAACTTTTGAAGTTGTCCTGCTAACATTGTTTTCGTGGTTATACGTGAAAAATGTGGGCTGATTTGACTAGAGCCATGTTTCACATGGATTTGGGGTGATTTGGGTAGCTGAACGAGAGGAAGCTAAAATAGTCAGTAGTCACTGCAGGGATGAGGCCAACTATTTATTTCTTGGCTTTTATATTCAGATGTATGTGAACTCTTTATCAGGATACTAATCATCTGAAGAAATTTCTTTTTCTCGGTACTCAGATGGCTCCAAAGCAGAAAATCAGGATTAAGCTGAGGTCTTATTGGGTGCCTCTAATAGAAGATTCTTGCAAGCAAATCCTGGACGCTGCAAGGACAACCAATGCAAAGACCATGGGTCCTGTTCCATTACCAACCAAGAAGCGAATTTATTGTGTACTCAAATCTCCGCATGTACACAAAGATGCAAGGTTCCACTTTGAGATCAGAACTCATCAACGTCTCATTGATATTCTATACCCAACAGCCCAAACAATCGATTCATTGATGCAGCTTGACCTTCCCGCTGGAGTCGATGTGGAGGTCAAGCTCTGAATAGCACCACCAGCTTTGGTGAAACAGTGTAATTCGACTCTCCCTTTTGATGATTGCCAGCTTTTTGAATTTAAACTTGTGTCTCTGTAGAATGTGTGACAAACAAACATTAGTTGGAGAAGAACGAGGTGAACACATATCTTTGTATCATAGTTCAAGTAGTTTCATAACCTCAGCTTTATTAAAGGGATACTGGGTATCTAAATGGTAGGAGCAGCTAGTTCCACTTGTTTAGTTGCTGGATAGTACACCTCTCGATCTCTTAGCAATAGAATTATCTCTGGTCTTAAATGGTAGATGTTATGTTGTCTCCTCGTCCTGTTGTTTGATTTGGTAAATCAAAGCTTTGAAAGCAGGTAATGGCGGAGTCCATAGTTTTCAAACTCCAAAGAAGAAAGTTCCGCTTTGCTTGCATATTCTGTACTGGTGAGAAATATCCTCTTCAATGTTCATTCCTTCAGCCACTTGGCTCCTCTGCACCTCAAGAAATTGTTCGGTCCATATCACCTCCCGTATTGCTCTGTCAAGAGGCAGAAGCTCCAAAATGTTCAATTGTCGCGCTAGTCACATAGATTTCGTGTCCAGGAATGTGCAGTTGACATGCTCAATTTAGGGGAAAATGTCTTTCTATAAACCTGATTTCCCTTGGCGGTGTCCAGAAATTAATTTTTTTTACTGCAGCCCGAGTAACAAAAATAGCATACAAATCTCTCCTCCTTCCATCGGATACTGTGATCACAAGATATAGTTAGTCATATTTTCGCAAACATCTTTGACAACAACTTTTAACCGTAATTTTTTAACTCGGTACTTAAAAAAGAAAAAAAAATCAATTATTTTCAAATTGACACTATATATAAAGCTTATAAGCTATTCTTACTACTCAAGGCACAGGTAAAGTATTTCCGGCCCAAGATTCTTCGCTAGCCTATTTGCGAGTTTTGAGAGGAGGGAAGGGAAGGGAAGGGAAGAGAAGAGAAAGGAAGAGAAGGGAATACAATTTTCCTTTCCCTCATTTGTGAGTTTAAGAGAGAAAGAAAAGTATCATTCATTTCATTTTTATGTGAATTTAAAAGAAAATAAAAGAAAAGATATAATATTACATACATACCCTTATACAATAGTGTGCTAATCTAAATAAAGACTTAAACACACAAACCAACCATAAAAAAGAACACATAACTTGGTCATCAGTTTGTTTGTAATAAATAGTATGATAAGTTTTTATAAGAAATTCTGAAACTTAAAAGTCATTAAAAATTGAGTCATCATAATCTAAAGGGTAATATGGTCATCAGTTAGTTTGTTTGTAATAAATGGTATGATATGAGAGTTTTTTTTCTCTCTGTTTTTTTTTTCTAATTTTAGGAGGAAAGATTTAGTGATAAAAGAGGTCAAAACTTTCTATCATTTTCTCTCCTTAAAAAAAATCACAAACTAGAGAAAAGGAAAAAAAATAAACCACTTTCTTTTTTTTTTTTTTTATTCTCGTAAAAAAAACTCTCAAACTGGCTATACAAGTTGATTGAGCAAAGGAAAAGGAGGAAGAGAAGAACCAAAAAGCACAAAAAAAGTGAAGATTCTTTGGGAAGTGGAGAAGAGTTTTGAGTAAAGTGGTAGAGTATCTATCTGTTGGAGATGGTGAAGGGCCAGTTTGTGATGCCCCAGTTGAGGCCAAGTACCAGTACTGGCTGGGCTGCCCTACCTATCATATCATATCATCTGAGAGTTGCTTTTGTTTGAAAGGTCATCAAAGGCTCAGCCATGTGGTCCACTCACCTGGTGGCCATGGCCAGGGCCAGGCTACACAATCTTATTGCACTTCCAAAAAGTCTTATGCGGTTCATTTTATATGCATATATGTGTGAGATGATGGGTTCCAGAGAATTGACAATTTCATCTTTTTATTTGTCCCTTGTAAGAGAAAAGAAAAAAAAAAAGAAAAAAAAAGAGTTTTACGAAGTGAAGCGGAGTTATCGGTTCTCTTCTCTTGACCGTGTGCTAACATCTTCCTAATAGGCTAACGTCTCGTCTGTATTGTGCGCTTCATTGTAAGTGGATGTTGTTTCAGGGAATTAACTTTTTGCTTGGACATAGTATTCACCGTTTTATTTTGGAGTTGAATATCACTAAGGTTTTAGAGTTTTTACTGTAATTTACCTGAATTTTATAAATTTTTAAGGAACATTTAAAGCATATTGATTCTATTACTGACCAATTAAACCTTATTACATGTGAGTTGAAGCTTGAAATTCAACAAATTGAGTCTGATTACACCTAGCAAAACACGGGAAGTTAGTAAAAGATAAATATATTCTATATCTCCAGATTCTTAGAATTGTAAATAGGAATATTACATTTGTGTTCTGAGTTTTCGTATATGATGATCAACTCATTACAAGAAACAATAATCAGTAAATCGGATTCAATCAAAGATTGAGTGTTACTTAAGAACACCCTCACCGTGAAACACTTTCACAATTACTTACGATGTTATTGTTTTAAATAATTACACTAAAGTGTATTAAAATCAAATAACAGTAAAAAAAAATTAAACCTTTGAATCGACCCCGTAACCCGCATCCTTCATTTCTCTCGCCCAAAATCTCTACAAAACCACCTCAAAAGTGCCTTCGGGGGGGGTTCAAAATGGTCATCCTACTACCCAATCCCTTAGAAAATATAATGTGAAAACAGACTTAAACGTATATCCATTGGAATATTCCAGGTTTCCGTGATGGCTGCCGACATGTTGTTTTAAAAACTGGTGGCACAAGAAATGGGATATTATGATATATATATCTAGCAAAAGCGGCTTACTCAGTAAGTGACTTTGGGAATCTGATTCGGTATCCCTTGGCCACTACACCATTTGGTGGGTGTCCTCGAGAGACCGTGATCTTCTTTGTGCATCAACGCAGATTTTATTACTTTTTTTAAGTTATCTGCTAAATCTTGATCGATCTTTTTTATGCCTTAACTCGGCTCGGTATTGATAATGGAGAGGTGGGCGGAAGCTAACGAGCTTAATATGTTGAAATACTTATTGTTAGCTTCCCGAAGTGGGACTGTATTGTATTAGTTAGTTTGTGATATAGTTTTAATTATCATTCCTAAGTTAGTTTGGAAACTTTATGATGTGCCTGTATATGTGTGCTAGAATGATAAGAACAACGTTTTATTTTAACCGTCGTTTAGCTATTACAATGGCAGAATCTCTATAGATTTAGTTGTAAAAAAAAAATAAAATCAAACAATGAATTGTCATAAAACTCAATGCATGTTTGCATTTTATCTCTCACCGTCTGTATTCTAGCATTAGCTGTGGACGGTCAATAATTTTGTGATGCAAGAGATGTAGCTCGTGGAGGTCATTTTGCAGTCGTCTACAATGAGGGTGAAGCTCACAAACTTTATATGGTGAACTACTTATTATCAACTTCTGGACGTGGAATTGTATTTCAATAGCTCTTGAGGAAGGTGTTTTTTTTCTTTTAATCAATGAGTTCGCTTTTTATATTAGTCGATTTGTTTTATAATTTTAATTGTTATTCTCAAGTTAGTCTCGAAACTTATATGATGTGCATATATGTGCTCTAAAATGATAAGAAGAACAATTCATTGTAATCGCTATCTTTTACGGTAAAATCTCGAAAGATGTAGATGTTCATAAAAACCATGAACTACAAAGAAGGGCCGGCTAGCTTGCTTTTAATTTCTGTTGATCTTTCTCCAAGGGCGACTCCAAATCACTTTTATCGCGCGCATTGATGCCCACTACTTTCTTAATAAAGTACGTTCTCTCCCCTCCAGACCTTCCGAATATTTTTTTTCCTTTTTTGAGCTCTTTTATCGTTGAATCTATACTTCAAAATTTGCTGACCAAGCACTACTTATCATGTTCGCCACCACTCTTCCCTTGTGCCATGGCAATTAATTAGCATCTGCATTGCCTTGAAGCCTAAGCTCTCCTCCACTTGGTAAGTCAAAGATTATGAGCCAGCAAGAGTTTCCGATCATCTACGAACACCTACAAAGCGACTAAAATTTATTTCAGTATCATTTCTGTTAGAAAGTTTTTGACTTCGACAATAAACAATAAATTGTCATCTACATGATACGAGTCGTAAGAATCAGACGCATGTTAGTACCTTATTCTCACTTTCTCTATTCTATGGTTAGCTTTCGATGATTGATAAATTTAAAACGGAAGGGAGATAACTAATGATTGTCAACTTACGATATAAGTACGCCGCCACACCATATACAAGAATTAATCGAACTTATAAGTTCAGAGCATGTCGACCTCGAGTGTCCCCTAAAATGCTAATTAGTCACGTCCATTGGGCGGCTTTTAACGGATACATGAAGGTCGAATGAACCCTCAAAGAACTGAAAACCAAATTCGTTTGCAAATTGAAACCCGGACCACTTGGGCCCCCAGAAAATCAGCACTATTATTATTGTGCTCCTAAATTTAATTTCAGGATCAGGAGCAGTCTAGAAGGAGTGGCGTCATCACCAACGTCATACACCTCTTGGCTACCTTTTTAGGCTTCCTTTTTGGTCAAAGTCAAACTCCTTCCGATCACCCCATCTTGCGGAAGTATGAACGAACGCGCTTACTTAATCCAAAGGACTACTATGTTTTTTTTATTAAGACAAAACAATAATGGGAGATTTTCCTAATGCCTATCTATTGTTTGTACGAGTTTGTTTTGTTTCTTTGACGCCGACTATGACGGTCAAACTTGGTCAGCATAGGAAAACGCTGTTGCTAGCTACATTTTTATAAAAATAAGTTTAGCTTTCCATTATTGAAGATGATAGCGTTGTCAATGAAAATGACAGCGAAAACGGAAGAATTTCAAAAGTTTTCAATTGAAATGATACTCATTCAAATTAATTTTGAGAATAATAAACACAACACAGACACAGAACAGCGATCAACCAACTTTTGCACATCTTACTAATCAGAACGGACTCGAGAGCTTTCGGTTGATACATTCAATATCATTTAATTTTCTTTCTTCTTTGAAATAATTCTCTATTTCTAATGAATTAATCTCACTCACGTTCGTTGATAATGAAAAATATCAAATACGTGGTTTGATCAGGTAAAATGCGAACGTTGGTAACAGAGATCGCAAACTCTCGCACTAACTTGTGTGTTGTTTTGCACTTTCGAATAAGCCAATTCATTTGGACATGCAGATCCACTCTACCATCCATTTGCCACCTTGCTTTTACAGAAAGTCCCAACAGGAAGAGAGTGGACATTGCTGCAGCATTTGAAGCCCTATAAATATAACTGGCCGTGTTTCCCTGAGGAACCAACGGAACAATTATATATACTGTATTCCTGTTCATTAAATAATAAGTATTATCCACTTCCAATTTTCCTCAGGGCAATCTCACAAATAAGCAGAAGAAAAATTCCACTCCCATGAAAGTTCTGGTCTTCGCACCATACACGCCTCTATATACCCCCCTCCCCCTTCCTCACAGCCCCTAAAGCCTATGTCCCCATATTTTCTTGGCTCGCCCATTTCCCCTGAACCAGTATTCTTTGCTCTCAAACGAGGGAAAGTCCCCACCGCCATGGCTGCTTGCGTTCAAGCTTCAAGAACAGACACTTGTGACCCAAAGAGATCCCTGCTTGAAGACCATGTTTACGTGAAATACTGCCGACATAGCTTCCACGATCTTGTTTCCTGCACACCCATTACGCAGGATCACCAAAAGATTTTCAGAAGTCTCCCCGAGGAAGATGAAGATCAAGAAGACTTTGTGTGGCTGACAATGAAAGGAGAAGCTAGATCCGACGTGGAACAGGAACCCATCTTGTCAAATTACTATTTTACCTCGATCTTGAATCATGGTTCGCTGGAGAGTGCTCTAGCCCATCATCTCTCAATGAAATTGAGCAATTCCAGTCTTCCCAGCGGTACCTTGTATGATCTTTTCGTGGGTGTGCTTGCAGAGGATGAAGAAATCATCAGAGCCGTTAAAGAGGATTTGATGGCAGTGAGGGAGAGGGACCCGGCTTGTATCAGCTATGTGCACTGTTTCTTGAATTTTAAGGGCTTCATTGCATGCCAGGCCCATAGGGTTGCACATAGGTTGTGGTCACAAGGTAGGAAGATTTTGGCACTTTTGATACAAAATAGGGTGTCTGAGGTGTTTGCTGTGGATATACATCCGGGAGCGAAAATCGGCTGCGGTATTTTGCTTGATCATGCCACAGGATTAGTTATCGGAGAGACGGCTGTTATAGGTGATAATGTGTCGATTTTGCATAATGTTACCTTGGGTGGAACTGGCAAGGCCTCTGGTGACAGGCATCCAAAAATTGGTGATGGGGTATTGATAGGAGCAGGCACTTGTGTGTTGGGAAATGTTAGGATTGGAGATGGGGCTAAAATTGGTGCTGGGTCAGTGGTGTTAAAGGAGGTACCTGCTAGGACTACTGCTGTTGGTAACCCAGCCAGGTTGATTGGAGGAAAGGAAAATCCAACTAGGTTAGATAAAATTCCTAGTCTTACCATGGACCATACATCATATATATCTGAGTGGTCTGATTATGTTATTTAGGAGATAGCCACATTTTTGTTCATGTGTTACTTTTCACTACTCTATTGGACCTTTGGGGGCTTTGTTCTTGTTTTTAAGTGAGAACCTAAGTTCTCCTATTAGCAGACATATCCTTTTTTAGTCGATGATGTACTGTTATGCTTAGTCCGATGTACCGAAGTAAATACAGTTCTCTGAATAAAAACGCTCTTTTGGTCTTCGAGTTAATATTATTGTTCAAGTATGATCGATCATCTTGTGAATTTCAAAATGCATCATTTGTCTGATGTAAAGCATGGACTCTCAGTATTTACTTGTTGAAAACGGCGTTGCAAGTTCTTCTGCTAGGCACTCGGAAATTCAGCACCAATGTCAACATTTCGTGCCCCTTGTGAAGTTTCATTGTTTATCACAGTATTGCGACAATCACCATGTACCATGGTATGATATAAGGAGTTCTCTCTTTTATCGTTCCTTGTTATTATCTTAAACTGAATATCTGATTCAGGCTTCTTAGCAGGATAGGGCATTTAGAAGCAATTCCATCCATTATTGGAGCAAGAACTTTCCTTGTTTCTTTCAGACTAAGGTATGCTCTGTCAATCACTCAAACTCTACTCTGATACCTGAATTTTAAGGTTGGCATACTTTATACCATAACTAATTTCTGGCTATGGGCTGGCTTTAAGTGGCTTGAAAAGATTGTTATGTCGTCTATGTACATTAGAACTCAAGTGACCACTAAATAAAAGATTCGAAAAGTGAATAACTTCAATCAATGTGTGAAAGGTATAAACCTAAGGTTTTGTATAGCTTTAAACAAGCTCCCATATTAGCTTTAAGCAAATCTGGAATTATTCTCTATATCGCTTAATGGAGGATCGCATATTAGCTTAAAGTGCTCCTGCTCTTAAGTGGAGATTCACGGGGGTCAAGAACTTTTGAGAGTTTTTGACCTATAACAAGATCAATGAAAGAGCTGGGGACTTTTGAGGTCATAGTTCATTTGGCATAGATTAGTCAAAGCGCATGAGAAATAAAGTGTGCCAAATAATCAAAATTGAAGATCATGTCATTACGTGGTCGTCACTTTGCCATCTGTGTTAAAGTTTGATGCCACCAATTGCTTGTGGGAGTTGTGTAAGTACGAGTAAGATAATATAATAGGGAGAACACGATTAAAGGAAGTCACTACTCTGTATCTCCAGACCTCGAGCTGGCTGTTTCAACCCTGTGCATCTCTGACTTCAGAGAATCCATAGTTCTGGTTTATTCTTTTCCATCTAGATCCAGCATATCTGACTTACATTAAGCTCTTACTTTCTATGGACTACCTCACATGTTGATAGCATGAAGAATCAAGAATCGAACAAAACTGGATAAACTCCAAAGCTTTTTCACCAAACACCCCAGAAGGCTCTCTGCGACAGTCACTTTGTTCCATCAATGGAACTCCTACTGCCATCCTTCTCAATTTTCTTGGCTTCTTCCTCTTTGTGTTTATGCTAGTCAATATGCGAAACAAATAAAAAACAGTTGACTGAACTTCACCTCGAGAACCATCGAATACCTATAACTGGAAACATGCACCATTTAGCAGGCTCTCTACCACATCACGCCTTAGAAACTTGGCCAAGAAACATGGACCCCTGATGCACCTACAATTCTGTGAAATTTCAACTGTCGTGGTTTCTTCACCAGAAACTGCAAAAGAAGTGATGAAAACCCATGACGTCATCTCTGCGTAAGGCCTCATCTTTTTGCATCAAACAGTGCGTCGTATGATTCAACAAATGTTGCATGCACTCCATATGGTGAATGCTGGATACAACTGCAAAAAATTTGGTATCAGAGTATGTAAGGGCAAAATGCATACATTCCTTCGACCAATAAGAGAAGAAGAGGTATCAAATCTTATTGAATTGGTTGCTTCTCACTCTAACATAGGATCACCTATCAATATCACTGAGAATATTTACTCGTCCACATACCACCTCAAGGGCAGCATTTGGTAAGAAAAGCAAGGACCAAGAAACATTCATATTTGTGATTAAGGAAGCTGTGGTGGTCTCAGCAGGCTTCAATATTGCTGATTTGTTTCCTTCCATTAATTGCTGCATTTTATCAGTGGCATGAAGCCCAAACTTTAGCGATTGCAACAGGAAGCAGACAGAATAGGTGAAAACCTCATCAATGAACATAAAGTGGACGCAACAAAGAACCATGAAGATGAAGCATATGATCTGGTAGACGTTCTTCTAGACTTTAAGGATGGGAAAGATGAGTTTGCCTTAACAACCAACAACATCAAAGCAATTATCCTGGTTAGTAATTTCGAGGCGTCTGATATAATTTTTGGTTTATGTTGTATATTTACTTCCAGCTAATAATTTTCAGTCCAAGTGGAGCATAAACCAAATTCAAGTAGTTCACTTACGTGGTCCTTAACATGCAATCTGTAAGACTACTCCTCAGTATTCTACGCAAGGAACAACATTTAAAGTTATGAGTTTCATCTATTTGAATTCAAATTCATCAAATTTCTATCGGGACATTTTCAGTGCTGGTAGTGAGGCATCGGCTACGGCTGTATATTGGAAAATGTCAGAAATGCTCAAACAACCCAACATGATGATGAAGCACAAGATGAAGTGAGAAAGGTTTAACGGGAATGTTGATGAAACTGATGCTGATGACCTAATACTTGACCTCAGTTATCAAAGACACTCTTCCCACCAGCTCCTCTATTACTCCCAAGAGAATGTGGGGAAAGATGTGACATTAGGGGATATGAAATCCCGATAAAAACAAAAGTCATAATTCTTGCATGGGCAATTGGATGGAATCCCAAATACTGTACTCATGGAGAGTGCTTTAAACCATAGAGATTCCTTGATACTTCAATTGATTACAAAGGAATGAATTTTGAGTATATTCCATTTGGTTCGGAAAGGAGGATATGGCCAGGCATACCTTTTGCTCTAGCTAATATTGAGCTTCCACTTGCTCAATTCCTGTACTGTTTTGATTGGAAGCTCCCCAGTGGAATGAAGCAAGAAGAAGTAGACATGACAGAGGCCTTTAGTGTGACAATTCGAAGGAAAGATGACCAGGACGTTAATGTTATTCTGTTTGCTTATCAACCATATATGTAGTTTAAGATTCGTTGTGTCGTTGTTATTAAGAAAGAGAAGTGTTTGCGATGAGTTGGCCCTGGTTGATTCAATGGGAGCTATTGAATAGGATACCACTGCCCCTCTCAAACTGTCAAAAACATCTACACCCTAGCTACTTAAATTTCAGGCACTAACCCATCATTGTGCCAAAGCATTCCTATTTCAAGTTTCTCAAGTGGGAATTCCCCCATTGGAAATTGGGCGGATCTGAATCGAATGGATGGGAAATAAGGTTTTGTTCTTTGTCAATTCTTTGCTTGTCATCCTTGTTTGTTGACTTTAATAGTCTGAACACTGGCTGTTGAGGGGAAAAAAAAAGAAATTGTAAGTGTACTAGATACTCAAATTAGGAAATTAAAGTTGTTCTTTGATCATTTTTCTGGTTTGAATGTGAAGTTTGAAAACGTTTTCCTCTATTTTGAAAGTTGTCGTGAAGTACCAGAAACTCAGAAAGAAAGCTGGAACCGGGGGTTGTTTCTACGATCTTACAAACTTGGCGTCTAATTTCAGCCTCCACCAAGAAGGGGTAGCTTTCTGTAGAGCACCAGCCTATCTGACTTCCCTTCAGCATTTACCTTCTCTCAGTGTGACCGTAGTCCATTGTTCGCGACTGTGTGGGGTAAGTAGACAGATTCTGGCAAGCAATTGTGGAGTCTCTTTAACCGTTCAAGGGGGACTGTCGATTGCATCAAAGGAGTTGCTCTGGTTAGTTCTTTTTTTGGTTTCTGTGGAATATGTTTCTATGCTTCATACCCCCAGTTTAAGTTCAACGCATATAACTTTCGAATGAACCGACCTCGTCCGCACATTTGGAAGTTCTTTTCTTGGTCCTCATCTCTCAGTTTGCATTTCTCTGCAATGACTTCATGTTACATCCATCATGTACAAGAAAATCACATATGTCGAAAGTTTTTTGAGCTTAAACTGATAACGTTAGCAGCTTTACACACGAATAAAGATTGGAGGATTAAGTTCAACTTTTGGTTTCCGTAAGGTTACCTGTGAGATGGAAAGTTTTGACTAAGAAATCACTTGGTAGAAAACCCTTACAAAAATCTGCACGAAGAGAAATGTGCTAAGGTGTTATTTCTGGTATTCATTCGGGCATTTGCAGGCCAAGTTTGATCTCATCGAATAACTCTCGTCTACTTAAAGTAGTTGTGAAGTAGAAGAAATTATAGAAACAGTTGGAGTAAGCCTTACCTCTGGTGGTAACTTGAGCTGCCTGTTTCAATCATGGTGTGTGTACAACTCCCTTCTCTCTGCCCACGCCCACTTCCCTTCGTCCTTATATAATGGGACAGGATCTACTTAAAGCATCTGTTATTAACAGAGTTACTAGAGTAGGCAACAAAAAACAAAACTCAACTGAACTGAACTTCACAAAGGTATATTGCATGTGCAAACAAGAAGCATATTTTGGAACAGCCAAGCTGTTTCTCTCATTCTACTAAAAAAAACTCTAAAGGTCACTTCACCAGAGCATCCGGATGTGCTTAGATTCCGAGAACTTGGATAATACCATATCACGTATGAAACCTCCACACTATCCACCACACTCTCTTGATGGAGTTCCAGTTGCCACCCTTCTCAATCCTCTTGGGATTCTTTCTCTTCGTGTTTATGCTACTCAAAATACGAAACAGAAAACCATCGACTCAACTTCAAATTTACCACCAGGGCCATGGAAGCTACCTTTTATAGGGAGCATGCACCATTTATCAGGCTCTCTAGGCCATCATGCCTTGAGAGATTTGGCCAAGAAACACGGACCCCTGATGCACCTGCAACTTTGGCGAAGTTTCTGCTGTTGTTTCTTCTCCAGAAACTGCAGTAGAAGTAATGAAAACCCATGACGTCATCTTTGCTTCAAGGCCCCACATTCTTGTATCAAAAGTCATATGGTATGATTCAACAGACATTGCCTTTGCTTCATATGGTGAATACTGGAGACAGCTGCAAAAAATTTCTGCATTGGAGCTTTTAAGCACAAAACGTGTTCAGTCCTTCTGATTGTTGAGAGAAGAAGAGACATCGACTGTCATAGCATCGATAGCTTCCAGTTGTAAACCAGAATCACCTTTCAATCTTACTGAGGCAGTGTACTCGCATGCATTCAGTACTACCTCAAGGGCGGCCTTTGGTAAGAAAAGCACGGACCAAGAAGCGTTCATATCACTAGTTAAGGAAGCCACAAAAGTGGGGGCCGGCTTTACTGTTGGTGATGTGTATCCTTCCATTAAACTGCTTCATCAGATCAGCGGTGTCAGACGCAACGTAGAGAAGCTGCATCAAGGAATAGACAACATACTTGAAAGCATCATTAACGAACATAGAGCGAAGGCTTTGAAGGGCAAGGGTCAAGCAGACAAGGATCTGGTAGATGTTCTCTTACAATATCAGGATGGCAAAAATGACTTTGCTTTGACAACCAACAACATCAAAGCAGTTTTCTTGGTGAGTACCTTTTCAAAATAGTCGTTGCTCATTATGCAGATAAGTTTTGTGATCCAAGAATGAGGTTTTCATAGCTGCACAAAATTGACTCATGGCATCAATTCTCTATCAGGACATCTTCAGTGCTGGGAGTGAGACATCGGCGACAACGATGGATTGGTCAATGATAGAAATGCTCAAGAATCCAAGCATAATGAGGAAGGCACAAGATGAGGTGAGGCAGGTTTGTACTAACAAAGGTGATGTTGATGAAGAAGATCTGCCCGAGCTAAAATATTTACATTTGGTTATCTCAGAGTCTCTTAGACTGCACCTTCCAGCTCCTCTTCTACTACCAAGAGAATGCAGCGAGAGGTGAGAGATTAATGGATATGAAATACCAGTGAGAACCAAAGTGATTGTGAATGCATGGGCGATTGGAAGAGACCCCAAAAGTTGGGCTGATGCTGAGAGCTTTAAACCAGAGAGATTCTTTGACAGTTCAATTGATTACAGGGGGTCTAGTTTCGAATACATCCTATTTGGTTCAGGAAGGAGGATTTGCCCAGGCATGTCCTTCAGCTTGCCGTTGTTGAGCTCCTACTTGCATAGCTTTTGTATCACTTTGACTAGAAACTCCCCAGTGGAATGAAGCAAGAAGAACTAGACATCACTGAGCGATTTGGTGCAACAGTTAGAAGAAAAGACGACCTTTATGTAATTCCCGTTGCTTACCAACCTGTCAGTTAAAACTTAGCTCTACTTGTCTTCTGCATTGTGCCTATCTTTTTATGTGCCATCTGATACTTGAAGAGAGACAATTGCTTCCATATTGCTCATTTGAAAGGAACAAACTTCTCGAGTACATCCCATGGTTCAATTGCTGCAAAAGTTGCTAATTTGTGAATCTCTTTTCGTTTCAGAAAAAGGATATATCGGCATGCTAATAATTGCAATGCAATTTTCATTGGAAACTTTTTGTGGAGTCAAGCAAGAAGGAATGGCCTTCAGCGTGACAGAAGGAAAGATGTTCCTGTTGCATATTAACACTAGCTGTAATTTTAAGTTTTGGTTGGGTCATTGCTCATTCCTTTTTCTCTTGAGTTAAATCTGCTCTATGCCAATTATCTTCTTCCTTAGTCATCGGTTCACCCCTCTCCTCGCCCCTGATTGAAAATTGGTTGCTGTAAATAGATCCTGCGCAATCCTCAACAATGCATTTGTGTTTTACCTTGACTAAGCCCTTCAGGTTTTCATCCACCAAGTACTAGACTATGTACGTAGCTGGAAGGTTTGACTATATAAGATCTGGTAGATGTAATTTTGCAGTCAAGGATGGCGAAGCTCAATTTGCCTTTTAGCTGCCTGCAAGATAAGCAGCTTTCACATAAATTTCATGTGCACAAGCGAATTACGTACAGTAGAAATGTCTAAAACTTCATGAAGGTTGTTAAAATCATTGGTCGAAAATACGATATGCACTAGGAAAATTGTTCTTAATCATCGGAAGTGTTAACAGTTTCTTTCTGGTTAATCATTTGGATGTTTGCATCCCGAGTATATCCCATCACATTTTCTCGTCTACAAGGAAAAAATGTAGAGATATACTACTTGGAGTCAGCGTGGTAACTTGCTGCCTGTTACCACCGCAGTGTGTAAACAGTCTGTCCCCCCCCCCCCCCCCCCCCCAAACCCCACCGGCCGGCGGCGTCCCCTTCTTCCCTACCCTACCATAGGATGCCGCAGCAGAAGTAAAAAAAACTCTACATTAGAAAATTGCATGTGCAATTGACAAGCATATCTAGAACAAATCGTCAACTCTTATCTCATTCAACTAATTAAGTGCATAACTAACAAAGTACTGTTCTCCGAAGACTATTTTATTGATGGAGCTCCAGTTGCACATCTCATAGATGCTTTGAAAACTTGCATAAAACCATATTACAGATGCAACCAAAATCGTATTCTCCAAACACTATTTTCTTGATGGAGCTCCAGTTGCCATCATTCCCAATCCTTTTTGCCTTCACCCTTTTTGTGTTTGTGCTACTCAGGACACGAAATAGATCCAAAGCCATTGACTCGACTCCGAATCTACCCCCAGGGCCATGGAAGCTACCTTTCATAGGAAGCATGCACCACTTAGCAGGCTCTCTACCCCATCATGCCTTGAGAGACTTGGCCAACAAACACGGATCCCTGATGCACCTACAGCTCGAAGAAGTTTCCACTGTTATTGTTTCTTCTTCAGAAACCGCAAAAGAAGTGATGAAAACCCACGATGTCATCTTTGCTTCAAGACCCCATATCATTGCATCCAATATTATGTGTTATGATTCGACAGGACATTGCCTTTCCTCCGTATGGCGAGTACTGGAGACAGCTGCGAAAGATCTGTGCTTTGGAGCTTTTAAGCAGCAAACGTGTTGAGTCCTTCCGGTCATCGAGAGAAGCAGAGACATCGAATCTCATTGGGTTAATAGCTTACGAGTGCAGAACGGGATCAGCTATCAACCTCACTGAGAAAGTGTACTCGCACATATTTGGGACTACCTCGAGCGCAGCCTTTGGTAAGAAAAGCAAGAGCCAATAAGCATTCATAGCCTTGATTAAGGAAGCTATAAAAGTGGCTGCAGGCTTCAACATCGCCAACGTCTATCCTTCCATTAAGCTGCTTCATTTGATCAGCGGAGTGAAATGGAACGTAGAGAAGCTGCATCAAGGATTAGACATGATACTTGAAGAAATCATTAGCGAACACAGAGAGAAAGCAACACACAAGGGTCAGGGTCAGGCATGCAAGGATCTGGTAGACGTTCTTTTACAATTTCAGGATGGAAATCCTGATCAAATTGCCTTGACAACCGACAACGTCAAAGCAGTTATCCTGGTAAGTTCTAATTTTGGATAATATCTCTAAACTTCTTAATGTTTAGGCTATGTCCACTAATTTTTCGAAAAGTATAATAGAGGGAGTGATTGTTGGATTATTATGAGATGGCTTTGTGACTGAAAGAGGATCGGCTTCGAGGCACGTTGTAAAACGCTCTCCTTAAGTTTATATTTGCCTCCACCTAAAATTGGTGTGCAACGAGTTACAGGCAAATACCCTCCAAGATACAACGAAGCGCACTAATGAATAGCGCTTGCACACACACGATATTCACTCCACAGAAAAGTGTATGAAATACTGGATAACGGGTTTACAATTAAGAAATTCTGCAGAAATTTCTTATTGTAAAAGATCTGCAGAAAGGAGAAGAGAGTAGAGGCTCATCTATATGGTCAGATTTTCGGACCATTGTGCTCTATTTAAAGCACTAGTGGTTGCTAATCAAGGGTCATACCCTTTCATCATGCACCCAAGCAATCTAGACCGTCGGATTAGAAACCGTTAAGATTAACGGTCTAGATCTGGACTGGTAACTAACCAGCTCTCAACAGGTGGGTCTGGCCCGAACTGGAACCACCCAGCTGCCTAACAGGTGCAACCGTTTGGGCATAACCCGAACCAGTGCAAGTGTAACCACTCAGCTACTAACGGTCGGATCCGACCCGATCCGTTGCACCGACGACCTAGTTTTTGTCACGAAAACTTAAAGGCGTCTAATTGCATCTCGCGATGATGCGCACGTGCGAAGTGCAAAGTGCGCCATCAAAGCGCCACATTGCGCCTCACAGCCCACTGCCACGCTCGCGCGCGCGTGCGATCGTTCCTCGGTGCACATGCATACACCTTAGTACACCACATAAGTATTAAAGTAAGTGGAGTTCTTTATTATATACCCACTTACTTTTCCAATTTCCTTCTAAGTGGAATTCCTCACTCTTTGCCTCTTCATCTTCCTTTCATCATTTTGACAAAGAAAATGAACCAGTATGACACTATATTTTGAAAAAACACTAACAGTGATTAGTTAAATTTCCCAAGTTTGAAGGTCAGAGTTGATTCCTGGGCAGCTTTTCTGCGTAAGAAACAAAGTTAAAAAACACGATAATGTTATTGTAAGTGAAAAACGTAAGAAATAATAGTGTTACCCGAAGAGAGATGTATATATAATACGAATCTTACAAATTTCGGACAGACGAGTGACATTTTCAAGTCAATAAAGTTGACTGTATTTAACTCCTAACCTCTAGGGGTTTAAATATATATCCTCTGTTTCATGCACCTTGCTTGCATCTCACAGGTTGATTGACCCCAACCAAGTACTTGTGCTCAAAATGCAAACTTGCCCTTATGTGACCCCATAAATAGCCTCTCTCTATGTACCAAAAAAAAAAAAAAGTAAATAGCCTCCCTAATTTGCTCGCGAAAGGGTGTGCACCAGCTAGCCCCTTTTGAACTCTGTTCTATGCAAATTTAATATGAAAGTAAAACACTGTCACATGCTTTACCCTCTTGTATCAGGACACTTTTACTGCAGGAAGTGAGACATCGGCGACAACCACAGATTGGGCGATGACAGAAATGCTTAAAAATCCAAGCGTAATTAGGAAGGTACAAGATGAAGTGAGAAGGGTTTGTGGTAACAAAGGAGAAATTGATGAAACTGATCTTCATGGGCTAAAATACTTACACTTGGTTATCAAAGAGACTCTTAGGCTACACCCACCAGCTCCTCTACTACTTCCAAGAGAATGCAGCGAGAGGTGTGAGATTAATGGGTACGAAATACCAGTGAAAACCAAAGTCATTGTGAATGCATGGGCGATTGGAAGAGACCCCAAATGTTGGGCCGACGCTGAGAGCTTTAAACCAGAGAGATTCCTTGATAGTTCGATTGATTACAAGGGGACTAGTTTTGAATACATCCCATTTGGTTCAGGGAGGAGGATCTGCCCAGGCATGTCGTTCGGCCTAGCCATTGTTGAGCTGTCATTTGCAAAGCTTTTGTACCATTTTGACTGGAAACTCCCCAGAGATGTCAACTGGGCCGGTTGGCCCGCGGCCCAGCCCGTTGTGGCCCGAAAAAAGCCCGGGCCGGCCCAAGCCCGGTTATGAACAGTGTAGGCCCGCCTATTTAGGACCTTGGACCTGGGATTGGACCAGGCCAAGGTTTCAGAAAAATGGCCCGGCCCTAAAAAGGTCCAAAAAAAGCCCTGGCCCGAAATTGGCCCGAAACTGGCCCTGTTTCTGGCCCAAAATTGGCCCGGATCTGGCCCTAAATTGGCCCAAATTCTGGGCTGCCCACTTTTTTCAAATTTTTGTCCCCCCCCCCCCAAACAACTATATTCCCCACTAATTCAAAAAATTTCACTTTTACCCCCCAACAACTATATAAGGGCTAGTTTGAAGGGTATTTTGGTCAAAGTTAACTTTTTAAAATCTTTTAAGGTTTTTTATACTTTTACCCTCCCTAACAACTATAAACTGCTAGTTGTTAAGGGTATTTTGGTCTTTTGTGAACTTTGAAAAATCTATAAATTCACACCCTTTCTTTCTAATTTTTCACACCAATCTTCTTACTCTCTCTTATCTAAACATTGCTACATTTCTACAATCGTCTTAACCCCGAGTCGCTCGAGCTATGTGTATGTTGGAAGGATTATCTTGATGCGAAATACCGCGAGCAAGATATACTGATTAACGATAGGAAGAGCAGTGACTCGGACGTTGAAATACTTCCAGATGATTAGGTAATTTATTTTTATTTTCCTTTTCTCAAGTTTTAAGAATAAAAATTTTCACAAAAAATAGTTTTTTTAGAAACAAGATAGATATTTTTTCATATATATAAAAAAAATAGGTAACTTCGCCTGTTTGTTTACAAGGAGGAGGGCCTATGAACACATTTATCTTCAATTTAACTTTATCGGTTTGAATATTTGAATGCTAGAAATATTATTGTTTATATACATATTAATATTTCTAAAAATTTCACATTCGGAATGTAAAATTTTTGAAAATCAAATGTCTTAAAGGGTTTGTAGTAACCTCTTTGCAGTGGTCATGGTTTTACAATAAAGATAAGGATGTATATAGAAAAGGAGGAAGTAGACAAACTAATGAGAGAGTCACCCATGTTTAACTGCTAGTGCCCCTCTTGTGTAACGGGAACCGTACTACAACGTCAATGGGGAACCTCTTACACTAGTTTCATTTGGCGATTGAGGCTTTTGATGTTGCTCCAAGTCTCCAACCATTTAATTTATAAATGTGAATAACAAGGAGTTAAGAATAGGAAAAAAAAACCAAAAATTTTTTTTGGGGCCTGGGCCGGCCCAAGCTCGGCCCTAAAATATTGGGCCTAGGGCCAGGGCTTGGGCTGGGCCCAAGTATATCAGTTTTCAGGCCCGGCCCGGCCTGGTTTCGTTGGAGGCCCGCTGGGCTTGGGCTGGGCAGGCCCAAGCCCAGCCCATTGACATCTCTACTCCCCGGTGGAATTAAGCACGAAGAATTAGACATGACTGAAGCATTTGCGGCGACAGTTGGAAGAAAAGAAGACCTGTATGTTATTCCCGTCGCTTACCAATCTTTGCTAGTTCAACGGTAGTTCTACTTCTGTTCTATAGCGTGCTTAGTTATCTACAAAGAACTTCAATATTACGATGAAAGCAGTGAACTGGTGTAACCAGCTCCAATGTTACGTTGAAAAGTTTGTCCTTATTATTCATTTACAATTTAATAACGATGGCCGAAGAGACAAGTGCAGCCATGCATATCGCTCACTCCACCTCCGCCTTTGTTGTCTTTAGGTTACGTAAAGTTTGTACGCTCGGTATCGATAAGTAAGAATATTATTGTGCTTTTTAGCAGAAAACAGAACAAGAATACAATAGCAATAGCTGTCAAAAACGACCTTATGGGACAAGTGTCTCTATGAGATGACAGATTTCTGGAAGTACACCGAATTTTATCCTGAAAATGACCCCCGTCTTTGTTCTGAAATTCATGCTACTCAACAGAATGGTTGGACTGGTAGAATAGGTTACGTAAAGTTTGTACGCTCGGTATCGCTAAGTAAGAATATAATTGTGCTTTTTAGCAGAAAACAGAACAAGAATACAATAGCAATAGCTGTCAAAAACGACCTTATGGGACAAGTGTCTCTATGAGATGACAGATTTCTGGAAGTACACCGAATTTTATCCTGAAAATGACCCCGTCTTTGTTCTGAAATTCATGCTACTCAACAGAATGGTTGGACTGGTAGAATAGGGCTGCAAAATGGTGCCACCTAAGCTGAAGCCAAGTCCTTTACGGATGCAATAGGAGAGCAGGTGAAGACAATTCTAATTAGTTCAGCTATGTGTAAGGTGATTTTTGGTCACTGGTGAACTAAAGTCATAAACGCGGACTAGTATGACTTCAGTGTTTAGAGCAAATAAAACCCAAGTTTAAAAGCTCATCTGCTGGAAAACCAACCACAAAACCTTAATGGAGCTTCATCTTCTTTTTGTCTCCGGCCTTTTTGCTTTGCTCCTCTTTCTTTTCATGGTAGTACAGCATGTGAAGAGGTCCAGAGCCAAAAACTCAACTTCAAAACTGCCCCCAGGGCAGTGGCAACTGCCTTTAATAGGAAACATGCACAATCTTTTTGGTTCACTACCCCATCACCTCCTAAGAGACTTGGCCAAAAAATATGGACCATTAATGTACCTTTGTCTGGGCGAAGTTCCCACCATCGTTGTTTCTTCACCAGAAATTGCCAAAGAGGTCATGAAGACGCATGATATATAATCTTTGCTCAAAGCTTAGTTGCACAAAGCGGGGGCGGGAGCGGGGGCGGGAGCGGGGGCGGGAAAGCGTAAGCACCAATAAGAATCTGAGGTTGGGAGCGGCTTGAATAAATAAATGCGTAAAGAGTATTATCATTTGTTTAGCATAGTTTACATAGATAGTAACAACAGACAAGGAGACTTTAAGGACTTGAAGGAAGAGAGAAACAAGAAATTGAGTTGAAAAGAGCTTGATTTTCATGTATTCTATCACTTGTTCCATGCATCTCTATCCAACTAGCGGGATCGAGTTCCCATCTTAGCTTGGGACGACATCCCATGGAGCTCCTAACTTGGGATCGCAAAAGCGAGTTTTCGAGAGAGAAACGTCACCATATTAGGAGTTTCCTGCAACTAAGGCTCAAAGACCTTACCTTCTTGCTTCGAGGATCATCTCCTACGATTCCACAAACATTGCCTTTGCTCCATATGGCGATTACTGGAGGCAGCTGCGAAAAATTTGCGTCATGGAGCTTCTCAGTATAAAACGTGTCCAAACGTTCCGAAGAATCAGGGTAGATGAGGTCTTGAGCCTAATTCAAGACATTTCAGCAAACGAGAAATCGGTATTAAATCTTAGCAAGAAAATTTTCTCACTGACTTGTGGGATTACTGCGAAAGCTGCATTTGGTAAGAAATGCAATGACTAACACACGTTCATATCACTTGTAGAACAAGTTGTAGAGATGGCAGCAGGTTTCTGTGTTGCCGACATGTACCCTTCTTCCAAATTTCTCCAGGTGATCAGTGGATTACGAGCCAGACTCGAGAAGGTGCATAAGAAGGTTGATAAGATACTTGAAAACATTCTTAATGAACACAGAGAGGATCTCCTTGGCAACAAAAACCGGGAAGGTGGAAGTGGACGACGAGGATCTAGCTGATGTCCTTCTAAGATTTCAGAAAAATGGTGACATCGAATTTCCGTTGACTGACAACAGCATCAAAGCAGTCATCTTTGTAAGTAGTTTTTGTCCTTTTTGTATATCTTTTATCATTAAGCTTTATTTGCAGATAAGCCTGCTTTAGGGACATATACTTGCCAGGCCCTGCCCCTGAATTTTACAGCAGCAGATTACCGCTGTTTAAAGTCATTTCTTGAACATGAGAGCAAGTGGCTACCGCTTTTCTCTCATATTTAAGTAACAAAACAGTACAATCTTATTTTTGCGAGACCAGAATAGTTAACGTATAGAATTAAAAAACAAGTGGAAAGCATATCTAGGAGATCAGTTGAAATAAGTTTCCTCGTGTGATTTTAACACTTTCACTAAGCCTATAACTGCACAACTTGGCAAGAGTGATGCCAAAACTAGGGAGAGGCTACTGGAAGAGGAAGACCAAAACTAAATGCAGTCGGTAGGAAGAAATGGTGCGATGAACCTTCATTGAGCGGCCATGCGATTCTATAGAGCTGGATGGCTCTAGGGATTTATGCAGCTGAGTTTATCTGACCTACGTAGATAGTGTACATTACAGTGAAGGGTGACTTTTCATTTTTCTATTTCTTACTCGTGGGGTGCTTAAAGAGGTAAAATTAAAAAAGGCAAGGAATATGGGAGCTCACCGGGGAAAAAACACTATTTGGTAGTATCACTAGCCTAACTCGAATGTCCAAAAATACTTTTTCAGGATATTTTCAGTGGTGGAACTGAGACATCATCAACAGCGATGGAGTGGGCGATGTCCGAAATGCTGAAAGCCCCACATGTCATGGAAAGGGCACAAGCTGAGGTACAAAAAGTCTTTGGCGAAAGAAGAAATGTTGATGAAACGGGTCTTGGAGAATTAAGATACTTGCAAGCAGTAATCAAAGAAACCTTGAGGCTTCACCCCTCTGCTCCTCTGTTACTCCCAAGAGAAAGCCGCGAGCAATGTGAAATCAACGGATATGAGATACCTGCTAAGACCAAAGTCATTGTCAATGGATGGGCTATCAACCGAGATCCTAGGTATTGGCCTCAAGCTGAGAGATTTTACCCTGAGAGATTCCTTGATAATAGCATCGATTACAGGGGAACGGACTTTGAATTTATCCCATTTGGTGCCGGAAGAAGAATATGTCCAGGGATAACTTTTGCTATAGCTAATCTTTAGCTGCCACTAGCGCAGTTGCTGTACCATTTTGACTGGAAACTCCCAAATGGTAATAAGCAAGAAGAACTAGACATGACCGAGGCTTTTAGCTTGACAGTTAGAAGGAAAAATGATCTGTGTTTGATTCCAGTACCCTATCATCCTTCTCATTAGAATGCTATCAAAAGGAAGGGGCAAGTTACAAGCCGGTGCCGTACAAATATGTTGGGAATAATGTATATGTAAGCACAATGGGTATTAAGCATGTAAGTAATAAATACTGCTTTCATTTTTGTACGCTGCTTGGTGATGGCCAACCCTCGCCTGACTTTATCAAGATGTAACGACAAGTGTTTAACGTATTTAAGATCATGTAGCAGCATTGTGTTCCCAACCTATCTTGGCTACACCTATGGACCCGCTGGGAGTCCTATTTCTAGCAACACGTCGGCATAGGTAACATTCAATATTCAACGCGTCCAACCGGTCAAAACATGCACGCTCAAGTCACGTGCACTTCTCACTTTCTCTACGTCACTTCGTCACTAAGAAATTCATTTTTGACGTGACACATCAGCGCGCGCTTCGACCGTACCATGTTGCCCGTCGACTCGCCTTGGCACTTGACCAAGGAGGTTGGCCTCGGCCTTCCCCTAGGGTTGGCCTTGGCCTCCCCCCTAAGGTTGGCCTTCCCACAAGAAGGGGCCTTGGCCTTCCCCCAAGGGTTGGCCTTTGGCTTTCCCTTTTAGCACCTTCACTTCTCTTCAAAAGACCGTGCCTCATCCGCGATGCCCATCTCCCGCGCTCGCGTGTCGATTCTGCGATGCACGTCGCTCGAGCCTGCGCGCCGTCTCCACAACCCCTGTCGCCCGGGCACTGTCTCCATGACTCTTGTCTCCCGTCGCCCTGGCACTGAGCCAGCGCGCCGTCTTCGGGAGTCACCCGTTTTGGTTATATTAATAGTCTTTTATCGCTAAAAGATGCATTAATGGACCTCTTTAGAGTCAAAATGTTTAAACTTTGCCAAAGCAGTAGTAATTTAGCCTCACTTTCTAAAAAATCAAAATATTTAGAGAACTTTTTAACTTAAAAATAATATTTTCAAAAAAATATATTTAGTTATTTAACCCCTTGCAAATAGAAACTTGAGAGTTTTCGAGTTAAAAAAATTATTAATCATTTGAGCCAAAAAAAATTGGAGTCTTTATTAATTGGGGTTCATCTAATTCTATCACTTTATAAGAGTAAAATTAAATATATGAAGACAATAGTCATATGAAATATATTATCATGTAAATATATGATACCTCGGGATATAATGCATCATAGAAAAATAATAATCATGTGAAGAATATGTTGTTAGAAAATAAGGGTATTCCAATAACTCTAATCTGGATATAAGATTATGTACTTGCCACGAACTCAGATTATAATTAGGAACAAAATTGTATGATAAATTAAATTCTTATGCATTAAAAAAATTTCTAAAGAAACTCCAGTTTTACAATAATTTTCTAACACCAATATGTCAGTAATTGAAATCTAAATTAAACTTCAGTTTTATGATAGTTTCAATGTATGAAAATGTTTACATTGAAATATATATATATATATATATATATATATATATATATATATATATATATATATATACATGCACAGTAATTAAAATTTGTAGCATACACATCAACAAACAAATCTGAAATATAAAATTTAAAAAGGATAAAGTTTATGATAAAACAATCAATCTAGTTTAAGTAGATTATGCTTATATTTTTTAAGGCTATAGAAAACATTGTTCTCTACAAGTTGTTAATCGATTTTTTTTTTCTAAAAGACAAAAGAACCCTTAACTCTAACTAAAGCATATATTCCTATGAAGATATTCTAAGAAAAGATACTTTATGTCCTAAGAGAAGCCAAATACACTCTTATTTTTTAACAATACTCTAATTCAAAATGAGTATTTGATGGGAAAAATATTTTAAGTGAAGATTTCAGTTTAAAAAGGGCATCTTAAGAAAATAAAATAAAATAAAAGAATTAGTCATTTAACCCCAATCAAGATTACATACGTATTTAGAAAATCCTAAAAACTCTAGTTTTATGATATCTTCTTTATATCAATATGTCCGTATTAAATATATAGAATCAAACTTCAGATTTACGACAGTTTCAATATAATAGTATGTTTATATTAAAATCTATATACATACAGAATAATTTAAACCTGTAGCATACACATCAACATAGACATGCGAAATATAAAATTAAAAAGGATTGAATGTCTGACAAAATATTGAATTTAACTTAGGTATATATATATATATATATATATATATATATATATATATATTATTTTTTGAAAAAAGCTTTAGAAACCATATTCTCTACAAATTGTTTTCTTTAATCGAATATGACGGAGTAGATATAGTAACTTTATTGTAGGTTAAGTTGACATATTTATTTACTCTGATAAAAGCATATATATTCGAATAAAAATAATTTAATGAAAGAGACTCGATATGATATGAAAAGTAAAAAACACCCTTATTTTTTAAAACACTTATTAAAAATAGGTATTTAATGAAAAGAAAAGTTTCTAATCAAAAGTCAAAATAACCCTTAACTCTAACAAAAACATATATTCCAATAATGGTATTTTAAGGTTAGATGCTTGATATCCTATGAGAAGTCCAAAATACCCTCATTTTTAAATAAAACTCTAATTTAGAAAGGATATTTAATGAAAAAAAATGTTATAAGTCAAAAACACCTTTACTCACCCTTAATCTTTTATGAAAATATCAATTAAAAAATGATAATTTAAGGAAAGAAAAGATTAGTCATGTAAACCCATACATCCTTTTATATATGTATGTATAGATATAAATATAGATATAGCAACATTGGAAGCAAAATCCTCTCTTGCTCTTGCTCTTGCTTTTGCTCTTGCTGGGTTAAAATCCCCATTGTTAGCCTTTTCTGATATTGGCAAGCAAGATGCCAGGCCCGTAGTGGCTCAACCAATTGAATATTGGAGATCCTTTAAGAGAGTCTTTTTGCCAAGATCACCACGGCCGTACAACATCCTCTCAGTCGCTGTACTAAATAATCAATGAACTTATTAGAGGCACAAATATTTTTATGACATTTAATAAATACAGAGACACGTGGCACATCGAAAGTGGAAACAAGCACGTCTGTTACAGTTACTGATGGATATCCAGTTACCAATAGCGGTGTGATAAAGACAAGCAAATTGGTGAAAACACTCGGGAAGCAAAAATTTGAATGAATCGTGCAAAGAGAAATAAGCGTTAATAGGTGCAAGACAATCAACAATAGTGGTTAACATGGAGACGATGCTGGTTGATAAACGGTTCTTGGAATAGACAGTTATCAATATTACCGAAAAGACTGTAGAGAAAGATCAGTAAATTGATTGCATGCAAGTACAGATGTCAACAGAAAGGAGTCGATTATGAAGTCTAAGAAGTTGCTCTCAATAAAGATAAAGAGGAATAGTTACAAAAGGGAGACGGTTATGGACAAGCAAGTATAAAAGAAGAGAGGGATAATAGAGAAAGAGGTTATCAAATTCACAAATAAAATTAGGCTTAGGAAAATGGAGTCTGTTATGTACCGGTCTATTTCTCTTATTTTTAAGTTTCTCAGATGATTTGTCTTGTATCGATAGAAAAACCTGTATGTTACCATACCTGTGTTTGTTACATTGTAAGGATAATCTTCATTATTTTAGTGGGTGCATCGTTTGTAGATTTGTTCAGTATCCCGTCTTCGATTAGTTTTCATTTTTAACGAAGTCGTCAAGTTCGAAAAGTAAAAAAGACCCCATATTGTTTATTGTTTATTAGTTGTGTCGCATGCACACGATTGATAATGAATTTACCAGCAGCGCAAACAGAATTGCAACTTTTTGATCTTCATCATCAATAGAGAACAAGAAGTTGAATTGACATGCAAGACACGATCAATCTTACTATGTATCTCAACAATATGAGTACTTGGTTGGCAGAAGACTTTGCTCAGAGAATATATAGCAACAGCGTTCTAGGCTTCAGGCAGTGCTGCTAAGTGGCAAAGCACTCTTTTTAGGGAATCCTTTAGTGAAAATGACATCAATCATTGCTCTGAAAGTCATGCTACTCCAGGGCACGGTGTGGAACCAAATGGGATGTATTACATCCCATTTGGTTCAGGATCTGCCCAGGCATGTCATTCGGCCTAGCCATTGTCGAGCTGTCAGTTGCATAGCTTTTGTACTATTTTGGCTGGAAACTCCCCAGTGAAATTAAGCACGAAGAATTAGACATGACTGAAGCGTTTGCGGCGACCGACAGAAGAAAAAAAGAATTGTACTATTTTGACAGAAGACCTATATGTTATTTTCCGTCGCTTACCGACCTTTGCCAGTTCAACGAGAGCCCTACTTCTCTTTAATAGCGTGCTTAATTATCTACAAAGAACTACAATGTTACGGTGATATCAATAAATTGTTGTAACCAAATCTAATGTTATGTTGAAAAGTTTCTCCTTGTTATTCATATACCATTTAATAACGATGGCAGAAGAGACAAGTGCAGCCATGCATATCGCTCACTCCACCTCCGCCTTTGTAATAATTATTAAGCTACATAAAATTGCACACTCGGTATCTATAAGCACGAATATAATTGTGCTTTTTGACAGAAAATAGAACAAGACAATAGCAATAGCCGTGAAAAACGACCTTATGTGCCAAGCATCTCTATGAGATGACAGATTTTTAGAAGTACGTACACTGAATTATATCCTGAAAATGACCCCAATCTTTGTTATGAAAGGCATGCTACTACCACAGAATGGTTGGACAGGGTGGAGTGGGACTGCGAAATGGTACCACCGAAGCGGAAGGCAAGTCCTTCACGGATGCAATAAGATAGCAGGTGAAGACATTCTAATTAGTTAGGCTATGGATAAGGTGATTTTTGGTCACTGGTGAACTAGAGGCATAAACACCAACTAGCACGACTTCTGCCTTTAAAACAGATAAAACACAAGCATAAAAGCTTATCTGCTGGAAAACCAACCACAAAACCTTAATGGAGCTTCATCTTCCTTTTGTCTCCGGCCTTTTTGCTTTGCTCCTCTTTCTTTTCATGGTAGTACAGCATGTGAAGAGGTCCAGAGCAAAAAGTTCAGCTTCGAAACTGCCCCCAGGGCCGTGGCAATTGCCTCTAATAGGAAACATGCACAATCTTGTTGGGTCACTACCCCATCACCTCCTAAAAGACTTGGCCAAAAAATATGGACCATTAATGTACCTTCGTCTGGGCGAAGTCCCCACCATCGTTGTTTCTTCACCAGAAATTGCCAAAGAGGTCATGAAGACGCATGATCTCATCTTTGCTCAAAGACCATACCTTCTGGCTTCGAGGATTCTCTCCTATGACTCTACAAACATTGGCTTTGCCCCATATGGCGATTACTGGAGGCAACTGCGAAAAATTTGTGTCATGGAGCTTCTCAGTATAAAACGTGTCCAAACGTTCCGAAGAATCAGGGAGGATGAGGTCTCGAGCCTAATTAGAGAAATTTCAGCGAATGAGAAAAATTCATTAAATCTTAGCAAGAAAATTTTCTCGCTGACTTATGGGGTTACCGCAAGAGCTGCGTTTGGTAAGAAATGCGATGACCAACACTTGTTCGTATCACTTGTAGGGCAAGCTATAGAGATGGCAGCAGGTTTCTGCATTGCCGACATGTACCCTTCGGCCAAATTTCTTCAGGTGATCAGTGGATTACGAGCCAGACTCGAGAAGGTGCATATGAAGGTTGATAAGATACTTGAAAACATTCTTAAGGAACACAAAGAGCGGATCTCCTTGGCAACGAAAACGGGGAAGGTGGAAGTGGACGACGAGGATCTGGTTGATGTCCTTCTAAGATTTCAGAAGGACGGTGACATCGAATTTCCATTGACTGACGACAACATCAAAGCGGTCATGTTTGTAAGTAGTTTCTCCTTTGGATATATATTATCTTTGAGCTTTATTTGCAGAGTAAGCTGCTTCGTTTATGTTTTTTTGGAGAGATACTTGTTATAATTTATATCATTCATCTTGACCCCATAATCAAGATCATTAGAATCTTACAATAACATAAACATAAGAACGATAAGGTTACGAACTCACCGGAATCGAAGGAAGCCATAAATTACCAAGAGTTTTATTCCGATGATGAAAGAACGCCAAGATGCGGAAGCGAACACGTACCCTTTGGTATTGATCTTCACTACTCTTCTCTATTCTTGATGATGGAATAGAGTGGTGTATTTTTTCTTTAGTCTAAGAGGCAAAGAGTGGTCAAAACATAATAATACCCTAGCCTCCAAGAAGAAAAGATATTTATATAGAGAGTAGTGGGATCAACCCTAAAGCCTGCCAAATCTCAACCGTCCATCAAAGTTAAGAGATTAGGGTCTATAAGCCTTTTATACACAATAAATCATTAGTGTATTGGATGCTAAATCAAATAGGCCCATAATGTTATTTAGCCTAATTTAATTAATTAATGTCCAAGTCAACATTAGTATGACTCGTTAGGCCACTTAATTGGATTGGACCGATCAAATCCAACATTCTCCCACTTGGCCAAGGGTTATACTAATGTCAATGTCTTAAGTTTTGACACAACGAAATTGAACAAAACATCCCGTAAGTTAGGCCAAATTTAACAAAAATACTAAAATGAATCGAAGATAGTATATGTGCCTCTCAACGCCACAACACCATTCTCCGGTTACAATCTCAGAACTTTTGCCAAATATGACAGTCAGCAGCTTAATAGACATGAACTGCATCGTTCCATAATAAATAACAATATGAACGAGTTCATGTGATCCTTACATGAGTGTTTGTTTCAGAATACCTCAAATGTGCACTTTTAACTAGAAGTAACAAACCATAATCATAATATCCAGAATCTAAAACATAGGTGATCACAAAAATAAATGTCTCAAATAAAAAACCCATTATCTAAGGAAAAGGCTATCGACCAAACCCATGATAGCAACATGTTCTCGAAAGAGTGTGGGTGGTAAGCCTTTCGTCATGGGATCCGCCAACATAGCGATCGTACTGATATGCTGAATAGACACTATTCGATTCTGAATTCTTTCCCTCACAACAAGATACTTAATCTCAATATGCTTCGTTCCACCACTTGATTTGTTGTTCTTGGAAAAGAAAACAGCAGCCTGATTGTCACAGAATATCTTCAGTGGTCTCGAAATGGTGTCAACCACTTTAAGTCCCGTAATGAAGTTCTTTAACCATACACCATGACACGAAGCCTCAAAACATGCCACAAACTCTGCCTCCATGGTGTGAGAAGCCACTAATGACTGCTTAGTACTCGTCCATGAAACAGCCCCTTCTGCGAGCATGAAGACATAACTTGATGTGGATTTCAGGGTATCTACACACCCTGCATAATCGGAATCAGAATAACCAATAACTCCAAGGTTATCTGACTTCCTATAAGTAAGCATGAAATCCTTGGTACCCTGTAAGTAGCGCATGACTTTCTTGGCTGCTTTCCAATGACCCATTCCTGGGTTTATTTGGTAACGTCCAAGCATGCCAACAACATATGCTATATCTGGGCGAGTACAGACTTGAGCATATATAAGACTCCCTACTGCAGATGCATAGGGAATACGCTCCATTTCGTCTTGCTCTAGTTGGTTCCTAGGGCATTGTAGCAAACTAAATTTGTCACCCTTAACAACAGGGGCAACAGTGGGAGCACAGTTATGCATATTGAACCTTTTCAGAACCTTCTCAATATAGGCTCTTTGGGACAATCCCAATATCCCACGAGACCTATCTCGGTGAATCTCAATGCCTATAACACAAGAGGCCTATCCAAGATCTTTCATATCAAAATTCTTAGACATAAAGTTTTTGGTCTCATGCAACATATGCATATCACTACTAGCAAGTAAGATATCATCTACATACAAAACTAGAATGATAAACTTACTCCCACTGATCTTTAGGTATATACATTGGTCCACTGCATTTTCTTTAAAGCCAAATTTACTAATCACATCATGAAACTTAAGATACCATTGTCTAGAGGCTTGCTTTAATCCATATATGGATTTCTTCAACAGACATTTCATATGTTCCTTGCCTTCAACCATAAACCCTTCTGGTTGAGTCATATAGACATTTTCATGCAAGTCACCATTAAGAAATGCAGTCTTTACATCCATTTGATGTAGCTCTAAATCATAATGAGCCACTAAAGCCATGACTATTCGAAAGGAATCTTTTTTCGACACAGGAGAAAATGTTTCATTATAATCTATCCCTTCCTTTTGAGTGAAACCTTTAGCGACGAGTCTAGCCTTGTATTTTTCGACATTACCTTTAGGATCTAGCTTAGTTTTGTAGACCCATTTACAGCCTACAACTTTGGTTCCTTCAGGCAAGTCAACAAGGTCCCAAACTTCATTTATTTTCATTGACTCTAACTCATCTTTCATGGCCTTAAGCCATTGAGTTGAGTGATCACTCATAATAGCTTCTTTAAAGGATGTGGGATCATTTCCTATGCCTAGATTATAGTCAGCCTCATCTAGGTACACAATATAGTCATCAGAGATGGCTGTCCGTCTCTCTCTTCCTGACCTTCGAAGAGGTTGCTCATTAGCAGGAATTGGAGCAGGATCCATAATAGGGGGCACATCATTAGGTACTACCTCGGGTGCATCATTATTTTCTCTATGAGGTAATGGCGCACCAACCTTTTGGATAACAGGAATAGAAACATGATCCTAAATTTCCTTAAGGTTTATTATTCTTGGTGTACAACTCCCACTATATTCAGCATCTTCAAAAAATACTGCATGCCTAGTTTCAACAATTCTAGTGGTATGTGATGGACAGTAAAATATGAAACCCTTAGACCTTTCAGGATAACCTATAAAATGACAACTTATCGTCTTGGGATCGAGTTTCTTAGTATGCGGATTGTCGACTTTTGCTTCAGCTAACACAGCCCCACACATGAAAATATTCTAAACTTGGTTTTCTCTGTGCCCACAATTCAAAAGGTGTTTTAGGCACAGACTTACTGGGAACCCTGTTAAGAAAATGCACAGCTGTTTTAAGTGCTTCAACCCACAAAAACTCTGGTAGAGTGCTTTGGCATATCATACTTCATACCATATCCATGAGGGTACGATTTTGCCGTTCAGCTACACCATTCTGCTGGGGTGTACCTGGCATTGTATACTGAGCAACGATGCCACATTCTTCCAAATATAAGGCAAAAGGACTAGGGTTACGACCCGTTTCAGAGAATTTTCCATAATATTCTCCGCCTCTGTCAGATCTTACAACTTTAATCTTTAGGTCGAGTTGATTTTCAACTTCGGCTTTGTAAGTCTTAAACATGGCAAGTGAGTCAGATTTTTCATGAACGAGGTAAACATATCCATAACGAGAATAGTCATCAATAAAGGTGATAAAGTATCTATGACCACCAATACCCGGTGTAGGGAAAGGTCCACAAATGTCAGTGTGGATAAGCTTTAAAAGTCCCGTACTTCGAGTGGCACCACGTTTATTGTCTTTTACAAATTTTCCTTTAATACATTCAATACATGTGTCAAAATCTGAGAAATCTAAAGAATGAAGAATTCCATCCTCAACGAGGCGTTCTATTCTGCCTCGTGATATGTGACCAAGACGTTCATGCCACAATTTAGCAGAATTTTCATTCTCTATTTTTCTCTTACCACAAGTTTTAGCAACTACATCACTCACATTCATTGTTTTCAAGGATTCAGTAAAAGAAGCATTCAAAAGTAATTTGTAGAGGTTTCCCTCCAACAAACCAGAACCAATAACTCTAGAGTAAAGGAAAAGAGAGAAGCCTTTATTCTCAAACTTAAACGAATATCCATAAGCGTCAAGTTTAGAAACAGAAATAAGATTTCTAGTCATACTGGGAACATAAACAGTATCAACTAAATCCAAATTAAAGCCACTCTCCAAAACTAAACGGAGAGTTCCTACAGCTTCAACTTGAGCTTTCTCTCCATTTCCTACTAGAACATTACGGTCCCCTTTGTTTAACTTCTTCACGGAAAGGAATCCCTGCAATGAATTAGTTATGTGCACAGTTGCACCCGTGTCAACCCACCATGTATTTAAAGGAGCATCAATTGTATAAGACTCATAACAAACGCAAATAGATAAATTACCTTTCTTTTCCAACCATTCTCTGAATTTATGACATTCTTTCCTCATATGTCCTTTATCCTTACAAAAGTGACACCTGGGACCAGAAGAACCCTTGGTACCAGAAGAGCTTGCCTTGTCAGTCTTGGTTACAGAAGCACTCTTGTTCCCTTGCACATTACCTTTGCCAAATTTCTTTCCTTTTCCTTTTCCTTTAGATGGACCAGTAATGGCAACGTGAGCACTATCAGGTTGTTCAGACTTTAGCCTCTCTTCTTCTTAGACACACATGGAAATCAACTCGCTCATCTTCCACTTTTCTTTCTGCGTGTTATAGTTGATCTTAAAAGGACCAAACTGCGCAGGAAGGGAAGTCATAATAAAGTGCACGAGAAAACCTTCAGAGATTTCCATGTCCAAACCTTTTAGTTGAGAAGCCATATCATTCATCCATAAAATATGCTCACGAACACCGTTGGATCCACTATACTTGAGCGTAACCATTTTAGTGATGAGAGTAGTAGCATGTGCCTTGGAAGAACCCTGAAACTATTCTTCAATATGAGCAAGGTACAACTTAGCATTATCCGAGTCAGGAATGGCTCCTCGAATAGCAGTCGTAATGGAGCCTTTCATAATCATCAGGGATATGCGATTGGAACGCTCCCACTTTTCATAAGCTGCCTTTTGCTCAGTAGAGCTTTCAGCCGTAAGGGCAACAGGCGCGTCAACCCGTAAAGCATAATCCAAATCCATAACTCCAAGGATTATGCTAATCTGCTCTTTCCATTTTCTAAAATTGGTGCCGCTCAATGATTCAATAGAGGAAAGATAGCCAGTAATTGCAGCAGGACTATACGCTAAATAATAACAATAATCATGCACTTTAGTACCGAAAATCCACATGATGAAAATAGTTAGTTCATCATTTAACATAATAAAATAAATTGAGGGATAAACAATTTATTTATATGGAAAAGGTAAATACACAAAACCTATTCCAAAGGAAAAATTAACATATCACTTATAACCTTCCGTTGGGCCAGTTATTAACATAAAAGTGTTTTTCCATCCTTATTAATTTTGGAAATCATTAAAAGCAACATGAGTACAAATTATATCACCGTTGGGCAGAAAATAATTTGATCCATGCAACTTATTATTTCCTTTCTTTCCGCTTAAAAATTAAAATATAATCTTCCGTTGGGCCGATTAATATTTTAATTAATAAGCGTAACGTGATGTGGTTTATCATTATCTCAACTTATAAAAGACAATCAACTTCCGTTGGGCTGCTTACTGCCAAAATAAGTAAGAACCACTAATTATTTCAAGTTTATTATCACAGTCTAGACATGCCAAACAAAGCATAAGATTTTAGCATAATCTTGTAATTTTAGACTAATTCTTGAAATCACAAAAATATTGGCACGTTATATTCATCAGTATCCCATAATATAAGTCAATATTAAAATACATATGTTATCAATAATAACATATCAATTGAACAATTTCAATAGGGATATAATATTAAATGACTTTATAAATTTTATTTTACAAGGCCAATTAAAATAAACAAGCCCTTTTGAAAATCCAAAAAAATTTTGCCAAAACAGACCCAAATTTATACCTACAAGGCCTTCCTTTAAGTAGTCAAACAGGCCCAAATTTAAGTGGCAGAAATAGCCCAGTTCGTTGGCCTAAATGCCTAGACAGCAGGCCATTTGACAGGCCTAATTACGGCCCAACTCTTTGGCCATTAACAGGCCCAGAACAGGCCTAACCAAGGTCTGGCCTTTTGGCCCAGTTATTCAGCCTTGCAAAACTGGTCTGAAACATAACAACAACAGGCCAGGCCACAAGCCTTTCGGCTGGGCCATTTAATAGCCCACAGTGCCCTTTTGCTAGGCCAATCTTGAAGGCCGAACGAACAGCCCAATTGGCCAACCAACAGGCCACATTTTTCTAGCCCAAAAACTTACATTCAGCCTACAAAATATGGGCTAATGCCACAGGCTCTAATTCAGAACCTAATAATTTGGCAACCAACACCCTTTTTTTTTTTTTTTCTGGCGTGGCTTAGCAGCCCTCTTCTTTTTCTTTTTTTTTCTATGTTAACATGAAACATGTAATTCATCAAATACTCCATCATCAAATAGTCCAAGAATCTTAAGGGAAAGTTCTATGTTTATGCAATTGATTAACGTTGCTCTGATACCACATGTTAGAATTTATATCATTCATCTTGACCCCATAATCAAGATCATTAGAATCTTACAATAACATAAACATAAGAACGATAAGGTTACGAACTCACCGGAATCGAAGGAAGCCATAGATTACCAAGAGTTTTATTCCGATGATGAAAGAACGCCAAGATGCGGAAGCGAACACGTACCCTTTGGTATTGATCTTCACTACTCTTCTCTATTCTTGATGATGGAATAGAGTGGTGTATTTTTCTTTAGTCTAAGAGGTAAAGAGTGGCCAAAACATAATAATACCCTAACCTCCAAGAAGAAAAGATATTTATATAGAGAGAGTAGTGAGATCAACCCTAAAACCTGCCAAATCTCAACCGTCCATCAAAGTTAAGAGATTAGGGTCTATAAGCCTTTTATACACAATAAATCATTAGTGTATTGGATGCTAAATCAAATAGGCCCATAATGTTATTTAGCCTAATTTAATTAATTAATGTTCAAGTCAAATAATAAGTCAACATTAGTATGACCCGTTAGGCCACTTAATTGGATTGGACCGATCAAATCCAACAATACTTGCCAGGCTCTGCCCTTGAATTTTACTACAGCAGATTACCTTAGCTGTTTAAAGTCATTTCTTGCACAGAGAGCAAGTAGCTACCGCTTTCTTCTCATTTTGAAGTTACAAAGCAGTAAAAAAAGTAAAAAGCACATCTAGGATAAAAGTCGAAAGAAAGTTTCCTCATGCGATTTTAACACACTCGCTAAGCCTATAACTGCACAATTTGGTGCCCAAATTAAGGAAAGGCTATGGGAAGAGGAAGATCAAAACTAAATGGAGTCGGATAGTAAGAAATGGCGCGATGAACCTTCATTGAGCGGCCATACGACCCTATAGAGCTGGATGGCTCTAGGGATTCATGTAGCTGAGTTTATCTGACCTAGCAACACACGTAGGTAGTACAGTGAAGGGTGACTTCTCATTTTTCTATTTCTTACTCGTGGGGTGCTTAAAGAGAATAAAAAAAAAGGCCGGAATATGGGGTCTCACTGGGAAAAAAACACTCTAGTTAATTTGTTAATATCACCGCCCTAACTCAAATGCTCAAGAATACTTTTTCAGGATATTTTCAGTGCCGGAAGTGAGACATCATCAACAGTGGTTGAGTGGGCGATGTCCGAAATGCTGAAAGCCCCACATGTCATGGAAAGGGCACAAGCTGAGGTACGAAAAGTCTTTGGCGAACGAAGAAATGTTGATGAAACGGGTCTTGGAGAATTAAGATACTTGCAAGCAGTAATCAAAAAAACTTTGAGGCTTCACCCCTCTGCTCCTCTGTTACTCCCAAGAGAAAGCCGCGAGCAATGTGAAATCAACGGATATGAGATACCTGCTAAGACCAAAGTCATTGTCAATGGATGGGCTATCAACCGAGATCCTAGGTATTGGCCTCAAGCTGAGAGATTTTACCCTGAGAGATTCCTTGATAGTAGCATCGATTACAGGGGAACGGACTTTGAATTTATCCCATTTGGTGCCGGAAGAAGAATATGTCCAGGGATAACTTTTGCTATAGCTAATATTGAGCTGCCACTTGCGCAGTTGCTCTACCATTTTGACTGGAAACTCCCAAATGGTATTAAGCAAGAAGAACTAGACATGACCGAGGCACACGGCTTGACAGTTAGAAGGAAAAGTGATCTGTGCTTGATTCCCGTACTCTATCATCCTTCTCGTTAGAATGCTATCAAAAGGAAGTGGCATTTTACAAGCCCGTGCCTTAACAATAATTATGTTGGGAATAATGTGTATGTAAGTTCAACAGTATTAAGCATGTAAATTTTCGTACGTTAGTTGGTCACGGCAAACTAACGTAAGTTCAACGGTATTAAGCATGTAAACTATGTTGGAAATCCTTCGAGAACACCATGGCTGTACAACTTCCTCTCCACCGCTACGCTTAACAATCAATGAATTGCACTTTTTGGTCTTCATCAAATAGAAAACGTAAAGTTGAATTGACATGCCTGATCAATCTTATGATGTTTCTTAACATTATGAGTACTTGGTTGGCAGAAAACTTGACCTTTCCAGAGGGTAGCAACAGCCTTCTAGGCTTCAAGCAGTGAGATTAAGTGGCAAAGCACTGTTTTTGGGGAATCCTTCACTGAAAATGACGTCAATCTAAAAGTCCAAGTCCTTTGCGGCTGCGCTATGAGTCAAGAGAGCATACAGGTGAAGACAATCTTCTCCTCGTGAAGTTAAATTTAGCTCTAGGCTCAGGTTGTTTTTGGTCTCTAATGAACTGAAGTCATAAATGCCAACTAGTATGACTTTTCTGTCTTTGCAAACAGATCAAAAACCAACTACATATGTATAGCAAGACATTTTTTCTTGGCCATCAAGTTTAAGTGTCAACCAAGAATGCTTGCTTATCGAGATAATTGGCCATCAGTTGTTCCTTTCTTCATTATTTGATCCATTGTAATTAGAACTTGCCTATAAATAGGGTTGTATAGTAAAAAGAAGTCACCAATTCTATTCAATTAGCTATCTTACAATATCTACCGAAGAACCATAACAAAGTCCCCATGGAGCTTAATTTTCCGTCTTTCTCGTTTCTTTTTCCCTTTCTCCTCTTCCTTTTTATGGTAGTACAACTTGTGAAAAGGTTCAAAGCAAAGAATCCGACTCTGAGACTGCCCCCCGGGCCATGGCAACTGCCTCTCATAGGAAACATGCACAACCTTGTTGGTTCATTACCCCATCACATCCTAAGAGACTTGGCTAAGAAATATGGACCATTGATGTACCTTCAACTAGGTGAAGTTCCCACTGTGGTTGTTTCTTCGCCAGAAATTGCCAAAGAGATGATGAAAACACATGAACTCATCTTCGCACAAAGACCCTATTTTCTTGCTGCAAGGATTCTCTCCTATGATTCAACAAATATTGTCTTTGCTCCATATGGTGAATACTGGAGGCAATTGCGAAAAATTTGCATCATGGAGCTTCTTAGTGCGAGACGTGTCAAAACATTCCGAACAATCAGGGAAGACGAGGTCTCGAATGTCATTCAAGAAATTTTAGCGAAGGAGAGAACAACAATAAATCTTAGCAAGAAGATATTCTCATTGACATATGGGATTACTGCAAGAGCTGCTTTTGGTAAAAAAGGCAAAGACCAGGAACTGTTCCTCTCGCTTATGGAAGAAATTATAAAGCTGGGAACAGGCTTCAACATTGCCGATATGTACCCTTCTGTCAAATCGCTGGAAGTGATCAGTGGATTACAGCCTAGATTCGAGAAGATACATAAGAAGGTTGATAAGATCCTTGACAACATTCTTAATGAACACAAAAATAGGACGATTATGGCAACAGGGAAGGGAGATTCAAATGAGGATCTAGTTGACGTTCTTCTAAGATATCAGAAGCCTGGAAACCTTGAATTTCCTTTAACTGACAGCAATATCAAAGCAGTCATCTTGGTTAGTAGGCGCCCTTCACCTTATACTTCGCATGCAATTATAAAATCTTGGTTACCATTTTTGTCTTTCACTTTTTTATCATGCATTCGCTTTAATTTTCTGCTCCCCAATCGATAATGCTGGGTTACTCGTTACCTTTTTCTAATTTATCGATACTATTTCAGGATATTTTCATTGCTGGGAGTGAAACTTCTTCAACAGCAATGGGCTGGGCAATGTCAGAAATGCTGAAAAACCCAAGTGTGATGGAAAGGGCACAAGCAGAGGTAAGAGAAGTCTTTGGCAAACGAAAAGTTGTTGATGAAACAGATCTTCATGAGTTAAAGTTCTTGCAAGCAGTAATCAAAGAGACCTTGAGGCTGCACCCCTCTCTTCCTCTCTTACTTCCAAGGGAAAGCAGAGAGCAGTGTGACATTAACGGATATCAGATACCTGCGAAGACCAAAGTTATTGTTAACGCATGGGCAATTAGCCGAGATCCTAGATATTGGCACGATGCAGAGAGATTTCACCCGGAGAGATTCCTTGATAGCAGCGTTGATTACAAGGGGACAAATTTTGAGTACATCCCATTTGGTGCTGGGAGAAGGATCTGTCCCGGGATAGCTTTTGCTTTAGCTAATATTGAGCTACCACTAGCACAGTTGCTGTACCATTTTGAATGGAAACTCCCGAACGGATTGAAACATGAAGGACTAGACATGACTGAGGCCTTCGGCTCTACAGCTGGGAGAAAACATGAACTGTGCTTGATTCCTGTTGCGTATCAATCCTCTCATGTAGGATGACAAGGAAGTAACATGTTCCAAGCCCATACCGTCCAGATTTGGGCAATAATATTTATTCAAGTTGTAATACAAAGCATTTATGTACTTACAAGGAACTTTCTTTGTTTCGCATATACTATCTTGATTGAATCAGAGAAAAAGTTTGTCAACCATTGGCCCGGAGTATGTAGAAGCGGTGATCATTCTCTATGCTGCTGATATGGGGCGAGGCAGGTTTGAGAAGATGATCTGACATCAATTAGCACTTGCTTATGGGAATATTCATTCACACGACGATGATGGAATGCATCGTTTGTAGATTTGTTCAGTATCCCGTCTTCGATTAGTTTTCATTTTTAACGAAGTCGTCAAGTTCGAAAAGTAAAAAAGACCCCATATTGTTTATTGTTTATTAGTTGTGTCGCATGCACACGATTGATAATGAATTTACCAGCAGCGCAAACAGAATTGCAACTTTTTGATCTTCATCATCAATAGAGAACAAGAAGTTGAATTGACATGCAAGACACGATCAATCTTACTATGTATCTCAACAATATGAGTACTTGGTTGGCAGAAGACTTTGCTCAGAGAATATATAGCAACAGCGTTCTAGGCTTCAGGCAGTGCTGCTAAGTGGCAAAGCACTCTTTTTAGGGAATCCTTTAGTGAAAATGACATCAATCATTGCTCTGAAAGTCATGCTACTCCAGGGCACGGTGTGGAACCAAATGGGATGTATTACATCCCATTTGGTTCAGGATCTGCCCAGGCATGTCATTCGGCCTAGCCATTGTCGAGCTGTCAGTTGCATAGCTTTTGTACTATTTTGGCTGGAAACTCCCCAGTGAAATTAAGCACGAAGAATTAGACATGACTGAAGCGTTTGCGGCGACCGACAGAAGAAAAAAAGAATTGTACTATTTTGACAGAAGACCTATATGTTATTTTCCGTCGCTTACCGACCTTTGCCAGTTCAACGAGAGCCCTACTTCTCTTTAATAGCGTGCTTAATTATCTACAAAGAACTACAATGTTACGGTGATATCAATAAATTGTTGTAACCAAATCTAATGTTATGTTGAAAAGTTTCTCCTTGTTATTCATATACCATTTAATAACGATGGCAGAAGAGACAAGTGCAGCCATGCATATCGCTCACTCCACCTCCGCCTTTGTAATAATTATTAAGCTACATAAAATTGCACACTCGGTATCTATAAGCACGAATATAATTGTGCTTTTTGACAGAAAATAGAACAAGACAATAGCAATAGCCGTGAAAAACGACCTTATGTGCCAAGCATCTCTATGAGATGACAGATTTTTAGAAGTACGTACACTGAATTATATCCTGAAAATGACCCCAATCTTTGTTATGAAAGGCATGCTACTACCACAGAATGGTTGGACAGGGTGGAGTGGGACTGCGAAATGGTACCACCGAAGCGGAAGGCAAGTCCTTCACGGATGCAATAAGATAGCAGGTGAAGACATTCTAATTAGTTAGGCTATGGATAAGGTGATTTTTGGTCACTGGTGAACTAGAGGCATAAACACCAACTAGCACGACTTCTGCCTTTAAAACAGATAAAACACAAGCATAAAAGCTTATCTGCTGGAAAACCAACCACAAAACCTTAATGGAGCTTCATCTTCCTTTTGTCTCCGGCCTTTTTGCTTTGCTCCTCTTTCTTTTCATGGTAGTACAGCATGTGAAGAGGTCCAGAGCAAAAAGTTCAGCTTCGAAACTGCCCCCAGGGCCGTGGCAATTGCCTCTAATAGGAAACATGCACAATCTTGTTGGGTCACTACCCCATCACCTCCTAAAAGACTTGGCCAAAAAATATGGACCATTAATGTACCTTCGTCTGGGCGAAGTCCCCACCATCGTTGTTTCTTCACCAGAAATTGCCAAAGAGGTCATGAAGACGCATGATCTCATCTTTGCTCAAAGACCATACCTTCTTGCTTCGAGGATTCTCTCCTATGACTCTACAAACATTGGCTTTGCCCCATATGGCGATTACTGGAGGCAACTGCGAAAAATTTGTGTCATGGAGCTTCTCAGTATAAAACGTGTCCAAACGTTCCGAAGAATCAGGGAGGATGAGGTCTCGAGCCTAATTAGAGAAATTTCAGCGAATGAGAAAAATTCATTAAATCTTAGCAAGAAAATTTTCTCGCTGACTTATGGGGTTACCGCAAGAGCTGCATTTGGTAAGAAATGCGATGACCAACACTTGTTCGTATCACTTGTAGGACAAGCTATAGAGATGGCAGCAGGTTTCTGCGTTGCCGACATGTACCCTTCGGCCAAATTTCTTCAGGTGATCAGTGGATTACGAGCCAGACTCGAGAAGGTGCATATGAAGGTTGATAAGATACTTGAAAACATTCTTAAGGAACACAAAGAGCGGATCTCCTTGGCAACAAAAACGGGGAAGGTGGAAGTGGACGACGAGGATCTGGTTGATGTCCTTCTAAGATTTCAGAAGGACGGTGACATCGAATTTCCATTGACTGACGACAACATCAAAGCGGTCATGTTTGTAAGTAGTTTCTCCTTTGGATATATATTATCTTTGAGCTTTATTTGCAGAGTAAGCTGCTTCGTTTATGTTTTTTTGGAGAGATACTTGTTATAATTTATATCATTCATCTTGACCCCATAATCAAGATCATTAGAATCTTATAATAACATAAACATAAGAACGATAAGGTTACGAACTCACCGGAATCGAAGGAAGCCATAAATTACCAAGAGTTTTATTCCGATGATGAAAGAACGCCAAGATGCGGAAGCGAACACGTACCCTTTGGTATTGATCTTCACTACTCTTCTCTATTCTTGATGATGGAATAGAGTGGTGTATTTTTTCTTTAGTCTAAGAGGCAAAGAGTGGTCAAAACATAATAATACCCTAGCCTCCAAGAAGAAAAGATATTTATATAGAGAGTAGTGGGATCAACCCTAAAGCCTGCCAAATCTCAACCGTCCATCAAAGTTAAGAGATTAGGGTCTATAAGCCTTTTATACACAATAAATCATTAGTGTATTGGATGCTAAATCAAATAGGCCCATAATGTTATTTAGCCTAATTTAATTAATTAATGTCCAAGTCAACATTAGTATGACTCGTTAGGCCACTTAATTGGATTGGACCGATCAAATCCAACATTCTCCCACTTGGCCAAGGGTTATACTAATGTCAATGTCTTAAGTTTTGACACAACGAAATTGAACAAAACATCCCGTAAGTTAGGCCAAATTTAACAAAAATACTAAAATGAATCGAAGATAGTATATGTGCCTCTCAACGCCACAACACCATTCTCCGGTTACAATCTCAGAACTTTTGCCAAATATGACAGTCAGCAGCTTAATAGACATGAACTGCATCGTTCCATAATAAATAACAATATGAACGAGTTCATGTGATCCTTACATGAGTGTTTGTTTCAGAATACCTCAAATGTGCACTTTTAACTAGAAGTAACAAACCATAATCATAATATCCAGAATCTAAAACATAGGTGATCACAAAAATAAATGTCTCAAATAAAAAACCCATTATCTAAGGAAAAGGCTATCGACCAAACCCATGATAGCAACATGTTCTCGAAAGAGTGTGGGTGGTAAGCCTTTCGTCATGGGATCCGCCAACATAGCGATCGTACTGATATGCTGAATAGACACTATTCGATTCTGAATTCTTTCCCTCACAACAAGATACTTAATCTCAATATGCTTCGTTCCACCACTTGATTTGTTGTTCTTGGAAAAGAAAACAGCAGCCTGATTGTCACAGAATATCTTCAGTGGTCTCGAAATGGTGTCAACCACTTTAAGTCCCGTAATGAAGTTCTTTAACCATACACCATGACACGAAGCCTCAAAACATGCCACAAACTCTGCCTCCATGGTGTGAGAAGCCACTAATGACTGCTTAGTACTCGTCCATGAAACAGCCCCTTCTGCGAGCATGAAGACATAACTTGATGTGGATTTCAGGGTATCTACACACCCTGCATAATCGGAATCAGAATAACCAATAACTCCAAGGTTATCTGACTTCCTATAAGTAAGCATGAAATCCTTGGTACCCTGTAAGTAGCGCATGACTTTCTTGGCTGCTTTCCAATGACCCATTCCTGGGTTTATTTGGTAACGTCCAAGCATGCCAACAACATATGCTATATCTGGGCGAGTACAGACTTGAGCATATATAAGACTCCCTACTGCAGATGCATAGGGAATACGCTCCATTTCGTCTTGCTCTAGTTGGTTCCTAGGGCATTGTAGCAAACTAAATTTGTCACCCTTAACAACAGGGGCAACAGTGGGAGCACAGTTATGCATATTGAACCTTTTCAGAACCTTCTCAATATAGGCTCTTTGGGACAATCCCAATATCCCACGAGACCTATCTCGGTGAATCTCAATGCCTATAACACAAGAGGCCTATCCAAGATCTTTCATATCAAAATTCTTAGACATAAAGTTTTTGGTCTCATGCAACATATGCATATCACTACTAGCAAGTAAGATATCATCTACATACAAAACTAGAATGATAAACTTACTCCCACTGATCTTTAGGTATATACATTGGTCCACTGCATTTTCTTTAAAGCCAAATTTACTAATCACATCATGAAACTTAAGATACCATTGTCTAGAGGCTTGCTTTAATCCATATATGGATTTCTTCAACAGACATTTCATATGTTCCTTGCCTTCAACCATAAACCCTTCTGGTTGAGTCATATAGACATTTTCATGCAAGTCACCATTAAGAAATGCAGTCTTTACATCCATTTGATGTAGCTCTAAATCATAATGAGCCACTAAAGCCATGACTATTCGAAAGGAATCTTTTTTCGACACAGGAGAAAATGTTTCATTATAATCTATCCCTTCCTTTTGAGTGAAACCTTTAGCGACGAGTCTAGCCTTGTATTTTTCGACATTACCTTTAGGATCTAGCTTAGTTTTGTAGACCCATTTACAGCCTACAACTTTGGTTCCTTCAGGCAAGTCAACAAGGTCCCAAACTTCATTTATTTTCATTGACTCTAACTCATCTTTCATGGCCTTAAGCCATTGAGTTGAGTGATCACTCATAATAGCTTCTTTAAAGGATGTGGGATCATTTCCTATGCCTAGATTATAGTCAGCCTCATCTAGGTACACAATATAGTCATCAGAGATGGCTGTCCGTCTCTCTCTTCCTGACCTTCGAAGAGGTTGCTCATTAGCAGGAATTGGAGCAGGATCCATAATAGGGGGCACATCATTAGGTACTACCTCGGGTGCATCATTATTTTCTCTATGAGGTAATGGCGCACCAACCTTTTGGATAACAGGAATAGAAACATGATCCTAAATTTCCTTAAGGTTTATTATTCTTGGTGTACAACTCCCACTATATTCAGCATCTTCAAAAAATACTGCATGCCTAGTTTCAACAATTCTAGTGGTATGTGATGGACAGTAAAATATGAAACCCTTAGACCTTTCAGGATAACCTATAAAATGACAACTTATCGTCTTGGGATCGAGTTTCTTAGTATGCGGATTGTCGACTTTTGCTTCAGCTAACACAGCCCCACACATGAAAATATTCTAAACTTGGTTTTCTCTGTGCCCACAATTCAAAAGGTGTTTTAGGCACAGACTTACTGGGAACCCTGTTAAGAAAATGCACAGCTGTTTTAAGTGCTTCAACCCACAAAAACTCTGGTAGAGTGCTTTGGCATATCATACTTCATACCATATCCATGAGGGTACGATTTTGCCGTTCAGCTACACCATTCTGCTGGGGTGTACCTGGCATTGTATACTGAGCAACGATGCCACATTCTTCCAAATATAAGGCAAAAGGACTAGGGTTACGACCCGTTTCAGAGAATTTTCCATAATATTCTCCGCCTCTGTCAGATCTTACAACTTTAATCTTTAGGTCGAGTTGATTTTCAACTTCGGCTTTGTAAGTCTTAAACATGGCAAGTGAGTCAGATTTTTCATGAACGAGGTAAACATATCCATAACGAGAATAGTCATCAATAAAGGTGATAAAGTATCTATGACCACCAATACCCGGTGTAGGGAAAGGTCCACAAATGTCAGTGTGGATAAGCTTTAAAAGTCCCGTACTTCGAGTGGCACCACGTTTATTGTCTTTTACAAATTTTCCTTTAATACATTCAATACATGTGTCAAAATCTGAGAAATCTAAAGAATGAAGAATTCCATCCTCAACGAGGCGTTCTATTCTGCCTCGTGATATGTGACCAAGACGTTCATGCCACAATTTAGCAGAATTTTCATTCTCTATTTTTCTCTTACCACAAGTTTTAGCAACTACATCACTCACATTCATTGTTTTCAAGGATTCAGTAAAAGAAGCATTCAAAAGTAATTTGTAGAGGTTTCCCTCCAACAAACCAGAACCAATAACTCTAGAGTAAAGGAAAAGAGAGAAGCCTTTATTCTCAAACTTAAACGAATATCCATAAGCGTCAAGTTTAGAAACAGAAATAAGATTTCTAGTCATACTGGGAACATAAACAGTATCAACTAAATCCAAATTAAAGCCACTCTCCAAAACTAAACGGAGAGTTCCTACAGCTTCAACTTGAGCTTTCTCTCCATTTCCTACTAGAACATTACGGTCCCCTTTGTTTAACTTCTTCACGGAAAGGAATCCCTGCAATGAATTAGTTATGTGCACAGTTGCACCCGTGTCAACCCACCATGTATTTAAAGGAGCATCAATTGTATAAGACTCATAACAAACGCAAATAGATAAATTACCTTTCTTTTCCAACCATTCTCTGAATTTATGACATTCTTTCCTCATATGTCCTTTATCCTTACAAAAGTGACACCTGGGACCAGAAGAACCCTTGGTACCAGAAGAGCTTGCCTTGTCAGTCTTGGTTACAGAAGCACTCTTGTTCCCTTGCACATTACCTTTGCCAAATTTCTTTCCTTTTCCTTTTCCTTTAGATGGACCAGTAATGGCAACGTGAGCACTATCAGGTTGTTCAGACTTTAGCCTCTCTTCTTCTTAGACACACATGGAAATCAACTCGCTCATCTTCCACTTTTCTTTCTGCGTGTTATAGTTGATCTTAAAAGGACCAAACTGCGCAGGAAGGGAAGTCATAATAAAGTGCACGAGAAAACCTTCAGAGATTTCCATGTCCAAACCTTTTAGTTGAGAAGCCATATCATTCATCCATAAAATATGCTCACGAACACCGTTGGATCCACTATACTTGAGCGTAACCATTTTAGTGATGAGAGTAGTAGCATGTGCCTTGGAAGAACCCTGAAACTATTCTTCAATATGAGCAAGGTACAACTTAGCATTATCCGAGTCAGGAATGGCTCCTCGAATAGCAGTCGTAATGGAGCCTTTCATAATCATCAGGGATATGCGATTGGAACGCTCCCACTTTTCATAAGCTGCCTTTTGCTCAGTAGAGCTTTCAGCCGTAAGGGCAACAGGCGCGTCAACCCGTAAAGCATAATCCAAATCCATAACTCCAAGGATTATGCTAATCTGCTCTTTCCATTTTCTAAAATTGGTGCCGCTCAATGATTCAATAGAGGAAAGATAGCCAGTAATTGCAGCAGGACTATACGCTAAATAATAACAATAATCATGCACTTTAGTACCGAAAATCCACATGATGAAAATAGTTAGTTCATCATTTAACATAATAAAATAAATTGAGGGATAAACAATTTATTTATATGGAAAAGGTAAATACACAAAACCTATTCCAAAGGAAAAATTAACATATCACTTATAACCTTCCGTTGGGCCAGTTATTAACATAAAAGTGTTTTTCCATCCTTATTAATTTTGGAAATCATTAAAAGCAACATGAGTACAAATTATATCACCGTTGGGCAGAAAATAATTTGATCCATGCAACTTATTATTTCCTTTCTTTCCGCTTAAAAATTAAAATATAATCTTCCGTTGGGCCGATTAATATTTTAATTAATAAGCGTAACGTGATGTGGTTTATCATTATCTCAACTTATAAAAGACAATCAACTTCCGTTGGGCTGCTTACTGCCAAAATAAGTAAGAACCACTAATTATTTCAAGTTTATTATCACAGTCTAGACATGCCAAACAAAGCATAAGATTTTAGCATAATCTTGTAATTTTAGACTAATTCTTGAAATCACAAAAATATTGGCACGTTATATTCATCAGTATCCCATAATATAAGTCAATATTAAAATACATATGTTATCAATAATAACATATCAATTGAACAATTTCAATAGGGATATAATATTAAATGACTTTATAAATTTTATTTTACAAGGCCAATTAAAATAAACAAGCCCTTTTGAAAATCCAAAAAAATTTTGCCAAAACAGACCCAAATTTATACCTACAAGGCCTTCCTTTAAGTAGTCAAACAGGCCCAAATTTAAGTGGCAGAAATAGCCCAGTTCGTTGGCCTAAATGCCTAGACAGCAGGCCATTTGACAGGCCTAATTACGGCCCAACTCTTTGGCCATTAACAGGCCCAGAACAGGCCTAACCAAGGTCTGGCCTTTTGGCCCAGTTATTCAGCCTTGCAAAACTGGTCTGAAACATAACAACAACAGGCCAGGCCACAAGCCTTTCGGCTGGGCCATTTAATAGCCCACAGTGCCCTTTTGCTAGGCCAATCTTGAAGGCCGAACGAACAGCCCAATTGGCCAACCAACAGGCCACATTTTTCTAGCCCAAAAACTTACATTCAGCCTACAAAATATGGGCTAATGCCACAGGCTCTAATTCAGAACCTAATAATTTGGCAACCAACACCCTTTTTTTTTTTTTTTTCTGGCGTGGCTTAGCAGCCCTCTTCTTTTTCTTTTTTTTTCTATGTTAACATGAAACATGTAATTCATCAAATACTCCATCATCAAATAGTCCAAGAATCTTAAGGGAAAGTTCTATGTTTATGCAATTGATTAACGTTGCTCTGATACCACATGTTAGAATTTATATCATTCATCTTGACCCCATAATCAAGATCATTAGAATCTTACAATAACATAAACATAAGAACGATAAGGTTACGAACTCACCGGAATCGAAGGAAGCCATAGATTACCAAGAGTTTTATTCCGATGATGAAAGAACGCCAAGATGCGGAAGCGAACACGTACCCTTTGGTATTGATCTTCACTACTCTTCTCTATTCTTGATGATGGAATAGAGTGGTGTATTTTTCTTTAGTCTAAGAGGTAAAGAGTGGCCAAAACATAATAATACCCTAACCTCCAAGAAGAAAAGATATTTATATAGAGAGAGTAGTGAGATCAACCCTAAAACCTGCCAAATCTCAACCGTCCATCAAAGTTAAGAGATTAGGGTCTATAAGCCTTTTATACACAATAAATCATTAGTGTATTGGATGCTAAATCAAATAGGCCCATAATGTTATTTAGCCTAATTTAATTAATTAATGTTCAAGTCAAATAATAAGTCAACATTAGTATGACCCGTTAGGCCACTTAATTGGATTGGACCGATCAAATCCAACAATACTTGCCAGGCTCTGCCCTTGAATTTTACTACAGCAGATTACCTTAGCTGTTTAAAGTCATTTCTTGCACAGAGAGCAAGTAGCTACCGCTTTCTTCTCATTTTGAAGTTACAAAGCAGTAAAAAAAGTAAAAAGCACATCTAGGATAAAAGTCGAAAGAAAGTTTCCTCATGCGATTTTAACACACTCGCTAAGCCTATAACTGCACAATTTGGTGCCCAAATTAAGGAAAGGCTATGGGAAGAGGAAGATCAAAACTAAATGGAGTCGGATAGTAAGAAATGGCGCGATGAACCTTCATTGAGCGGCCATACGACCCTATAGAGCTGGATGGCTCTAGGGATTCATGTAGCTGAGTTTATCTGACCTAGCAACACACGTAGGTAGTACAGTGAAGGGTGACTTCTCATTTTTCTATTTCTTACTCGTGGGGTGCTTAAAGAGAATAAAAAAAAAGGCCGGAATATGGGGTCTCACTGGGAAAAAAACACTCTAGTTAATTTGTTAATATCACCGCCCTAACTCAAATGCTCAAGAATACTTTTTCAGGATATTTTCAGTGCCGGAAGTGAGACATCATCAACAGTGGTTGAGTGGGCGATGTCCGAAATGCTGAAAGCCCCACATGTCATGGAAAGGGCACAAGCTGAGGTACGAAAAGTCTTTGGCGAACGAAGAAATGTTGATGAAACGGGTCTTGGAGAATTAAGATACTTGCAAGCAGTAATCAAAAAAACTTTGAGGCTTCACCCCTCTGCTCCTCTGTTACTCCCAAGAGAAAGCCGCGAGCAATGTGAAATCAACGGATATGAGATACCTGCTAAGACCAAAGTCATTGTCAATGGATGGGCTATCAACCGAGATCCTAGGTATTGGCCTCAAGCTGAGAGATTTTACCCTGAGAGATTCCTTGATAGTAGCATCGATTACAGGGGAACGGACTTTGAATTTATCCCATTTGGTGCCGGAAGAAGAATATGTCCAGGGATAACTTTTGCTATAGCTAATATTGAGCTGCCACTTGCGCAGTTGCTCTACCATTTTGACTGGAAACTCCCAAATGGTATTAAGCAAGAAGAACTAGACATGACCGAGGCACACGGCTTGACAGTTAGAAGGAAAAGTGATCTGTGCTTGATTCCCGTACTCTATCATCCTTCTCGTTAGAATGCTATCAAAAGGAAGTGGCATTTTACAAGCCCGTGCCTTAACAATAATTATGTTGGGAATAATGTGTATGTAAGTTCAACAGTATTAAGCATGTAAATTTTCGTACGTTAGTTGGTCACGGCAAACTAACGTAAGTTCAACGGTATTAAGCATGTAAACTATGTTGGAAATCCTTCGAGAACACCATGGCTGTACAACTTCCTCTCCACCGCTACGCTTAACAATCAATGAATTGCACTTTTTGGTCTTCATCAAATAGAAAACGTAAAGTTGAATTGACATGCCTGATCAATCTTATGATGTTTCTTAACATTATGAGTACTTGGTTGGCAGAAAACTTGACCTTTCCAGAGGGTAGCAACAGCCTTCTAGGCTTCAAGCAGTGAGATTAAGTGGCAAAGCACTGTTTTTGGGGAATCCTTCACTGAAAATGACGTCAATCTAAAAGTCCAAGTCCTTTGCGGCTGCGCTATGAGTCAAGAGAGCATACAGGTGAAGACAATCTTCTCCTCGTGAAGTTAAATTTAGCTCTAGGCTCAGGTTGTTTTTGGTCTCTAATGAACTGAAGTCATAAATGCCAACTAGTATGACTTTTCTGTCTTTGCAAACAGATCAAAAACCAACTACATATGTATAGCAAGACATTTTTTCTTGGCCATCAAGTTTAAGTGTCAACCAAGAATGCTTGCTTATCGAGATAATTGGCCATCAGTTGTTCCTTTCTTCATTATTTGATCCATTGTAATTAGAACTTGCCTATAAATAGGGTTGTATAGTAAAAAGAAGTCACCAATTCTATTCAATTAGCTATCTTACAATATCTACCGAAGAACCATAACAAAGTCCCCATGGAGCTTAATTTTCCGTCTTTCTCGTTTCTTTTTCCCTTTCTCCTCTTCCTTTTTATGGTAGTACAACTTGTGAAAAGGTTCAAAGCAAAGAATCCGACTCTGAGACTGCCCCCCGGGCCATGGCAACTGCCTCTCATAGGAAACATGCACAACCTTGTTGGTTCATTACCCCATCACATCCTAAGAGACTTGGCTAAGAAATATGGACCATTGATGTACCTTCAACTAGGTGAAGTTCCCACTGTGGTTGTTTCTTCGCCAGAAATTGCCAAAGAGATGATGAAAACACATGAACTCATCTTCGCACAAAGACCCTATTTTCTTGCTGCAAGGATTCTCTCCTATGATTCAACAAATATTGTCTTTGCTCCATATGGTGAATACTGGAGGCAATTGCGAAAAATTTGCATCATGGAGCTTCTTAGTGCGAGACGTGTCAAAACATTCCGAACAATCAGGGAAGACGAGGTCTCGAATGTCATTCAAGAAATTTTAGCGAAGGAGAGAACAACAATAAATCTTAGCAAGAAGATATTCTCATTGACATATGGGATTACTGCAAGAGCTGCTTTTGGTAAAAAAGGCA
>JAVXUP010003347.1:0-73656 GCA_033070095.1 Escallonia herrerae | reverse complement strand
TCACAAACAAAACAAAAACTTGTAAACAACTGAGCCACACATTTTTTAGAGACAAACAACTTGAACATAATCAAGTTATCTATATCCTGGAATTGTTGATATGTTTTATCTGCCTCTTATTAACAGATATTTTAAGAACTTTTTTAACAGTTCAACACTTAGTAAGCTAGATTTAAAAAAATAATATAAAATTTAGAAGTGCAATAACATACTCAACTACATAAACTTAATGTCAAAGTACCACACATCCATCTTCGTAATAAATGAACATTGAAAACACATTATTCGCAGATCCCATTAGATCAATGTTTATGTAATCATCAAGACCATGTTATTAAGATTTTCTTTTTGCACTCATTTGTATATATGAAACCTATCAAAAAATTTGATTGATTTAGGAATCATTTTTATAACGTTTTTGGCTAAATTTTAACATTTAATTACTGTATAGGTTAAATGTTCATTAATGCATCCTTTAAAATATGAATTCAACCAAAACGGGTGTGGATCAAACCCCATCATACAAGTCTCTGCCCATCTTTGAAAAAAACCATGTCAGAATGTAACCTTAAAACTTGCACATGTCAGATTTGATAAAAAGAACACCTTAATTACTATTACTCCTTGGAAGACCATTCCTAAGTCCAGGTATTACCATGTTATTTTTTGGTCAAAGTGGACTGACTATCGCATCTACTAACTTTTGCATGTAGTCTAAATTTATGTTCATCAACTTAGGACCACATTGACTTTTTAATGCGTAAGGGTAGTATGATCATACATATGATGCGTGCTAAAAATGCTAAAAATAAAAATCTTGTGGCAAATATATGCTGAATTACATGCATAACAAAATAAATAACCTAATATGTACTATTAAGAGTAACAAGGTCATACTAGGCTAAAACAAAAGAGATTAGAGTACACTATTAAGAGAGATTTAGAATACACTATAGACTGTTTAAGAGAAAGAAGAAGAAGAAAACACTAAGGCCCCGTTTGACAAAATTTTTTTCCCTTTTTTTTTTTCAGTTTTAAAAACTGAAAAAAAAGAGCGTTTGGTAACCATTTTTTTTTCAATTTAAAAAACCAGTTTTTAAACTGCAGAGTAAAAAAAAAACTCCAAAAACTGGTTTTTTTTTTCACTTTTGGTTTTTTTTTTTCGACCACCACCACCACCCTCCCACCGCCGGCAGCCACCTCAGGCGACCACCGCCGGAGACTGCCGGCCGCCGGCAGCCACCGCCGGGACTGCCGGCAGCCACCTCCGGCCGCCGGCAACCACCGCCGGAGACTGCCGGCAGCCACCTCCGGCCGCCGGCGACCACCGCCGGAGACTGCCGGCAGCCACCTCCGGCCGCCGGCCACCACCGCCGGTGACTGCCGGCAGCCACCTCCGGCCGCCGGCGACCACCGCCGGAGACTGCCGGCAGCTACCTCCGGCCGCCGGCCACCACCGCCGGTGACTGCCGGCAGCCACCTCCGGCCGTCGGCCACCACCACCACCACCGCTACGCCCCACCACCGCCACCGCAAACCACCAAAAAAAAAGTCAAAATAAAAAGGGTTACCAAACACCAAAAAAAAAAACCTAAAAAAAAAAGGGGTTATCAAACACCCACTTGTTTTTATAAAAAAAAAAATTAAGCTGCTCTTTAAAAAACTGCTCTTTAAAAACTGAAAACCAAAAAAAAAATTTTGTCAAACGAAGCCTAAGATTAGGTATAATTTTATACAAACTGTGCTTGAATAATTTTTCAAATAAGAGATGCATGAAAATCTAATAACACTGCATCATTACCAAAAGAAAATGAAATGGAGGGAATATTGAGACCCTCAACAACCATTACTATAAGAAATGATCATCACTATACAAAAATAAATAAGATGGATAATGAACGATAAGTACTGAAAGTCTTATAGGATGATATTTAAAACTTTAGTGAATATGCTTTCTGGAAAAATAGCCAGAACTGTAAAAGTGAATACAAAAAAATTTAGTAAGATTCTTAAAAGTTACAGTTACTGTATTTGTTACCTAAGCAATTGAATTAACTACTAGGTTTCTTAGGTTCATTTAATTCTTGATTTTAAAGATATAACTGTAGACACCAAAAATTTGTACCAGTCAATAATGCAATATTTTTGTTGATTGGTCAAATATTCAGCGTCGCTGAAAAGTATGGATCGAATGCCGACATAGAGTCAAACAAAACAACGAGCTCGAAGTCAAAGATAAGTTGGAAATACTAGTCCAATAGCAATACATGGTCCAGCCCATGGTCTTGCTACCAGAAAAGACAAATTTGACTAAAATCATTCCTAAATTAAGTGGAGACAAATATCCATTTAATTGAGGATATCAAATAATTAAGGGGACAAAAATCTCCTTAATTACAAAATCAAAGCTCAAATTATGGGATTTCCAAAAATAAGCCTACCACCTTGCCTATAAATAGAAGGCTTAAGGTAGAGGGAACAGACACAGAGGGTCTCCGCGATCAAAGCTTAAGCTTCGCCGAAACGCTGTCGTCTCCTAGGTTGTGCTTCATTTGAAGAACAACACGCACTAACGTCGTGTCGTTCTTCAATCTAGCACTTTCAAGTTACGAAGATCGATTTCTCTTTCACCTCAAATTGAAGAGGAATTTGCCTTCAACATCAGTGATTCTACAAGTCAAGGATCGCTATACTTGTTTGGGATAAAGCTTCGAAGACCTCGAGCAACTGCCACTTCGACGATCTTTCAACCGTGAAGATTGAAGAAGTCCAAATTTACGTTTCAAGATCAAGCTATTTCAGCCCTTGAATCGTGACCAAATCGGAGATCGAATCAGAGGATTTACATTTATTGTGTAAAAATCACAGAGTGGTGTAACCTATAGTTTAAGTTTGATAAATTGAATTTTGTTGTATTATTTCTTGTCTTGCAGATTAAGACACGAAATTTGTGTGTACAAATTTAGCACGCCCAGTGGGACCACTCTGCCTCTCATCTCCTTCTCCATAAGAAGATAATCAAAGCCTACACTACACGTCAATGGCGTCAAATACTTCCGAGCATCATTTCACTTTGCCAGTTATGATGACTAATGCCATTTCACTTGAAGAGCAACTGGCCGCTATGTCTCGTGCAATTGAAAAACTGACAAAGACGGTAGAGGAAAAAGATATTCAGATTGCAAACTTGATGAACAAGTTGGAATCAAAGAAGAGTGAAGAATTAAAGTCGGGTGACATTGGTGATGCAGACGAAGCTCTCAAGCAAGATGAAACTCTCAAGCAAGATGATACCGATGAGCATCCTGATGCATCCAGCTTCGGTGGACATGAAAACAAAGAGAACAAGTCCATCTCCGTCGCTTCTCTATCTGTCCAGCAGCTGGAAGACATGATAGCAAGCTCAATCAAGGCCTAATACGAAGGATCGTCTTGCGATGCTCTCATGTACTCGAAGCCCTATACAAAACGAATCGACAACATGAAGATGCCAATCGGGTACCAACCACCTAAGTTCCAACAATTTGATGGGAAGGGCAACCCAAGGCAGCATGTCCCCCATTTCATCGAGACTTGCAACGATGCTGGAAAAAAGGGGATTTCCTTATGAAGCAGTTCATCCGATCTCTCAAAGGGAATGCCTTCGATTGGTATACGGACTTAGAACCTGAGTCGATAGATGGTTGGGAAGAAGTGGAGCGAGAATTTTAAAATTGTTTCTATAGCACCCACCGCTCTTTGAGTATGATGGAACTCACAAACACCAAGCAACAAAAGAAGAGCCTGTAGTGAATTACATCAATAGGTGGCGAGCTTTGAGCTTAGACTGTAAAGAAAGACTGTCTGAAGCCTCTACGGTAGAAATTTGTATGCAAGGCATGCACTGGGGGCTCCTATACATTTTAGAAGGTAACAAATCCCGTACTTTTGAGGAGCTCGCAACACGAGGCCACAATATGAAGATCACCATAGAAAGTCATGATGGAAGTAATCCATCAATAAATGACCCTCGTGAAGACACCAGAGAAGCGAGATGGTGGGGGACTCAAAAGCAACTACAGAAGATTCAATGGTTGTCGTGGAAACTCCATTGAAAACCTCTGATAAACATAGAAAAGAGAAACAAGACAAGAAGAAAAATCAGCCCCAAGGGAGAAAAAGTCAATGGCCAAGGTTGAAAGAGTTAAAACAAAAGGTCAATCCTTTTTTAGACTCAGAAGTCCCAGGGATACTAGACTTCCTACTCGAACATAAACTTATTGATCTCTCTAAAATGAAATGTGCTGAAAGGCGGGGCAGGTTAACGAGTCGAGATACTGTAAGTACCACTGGCTCATCAGTCATCCTACCGAGAAGTGCTTCACACTCAAGGAGGTGATTATGGACTTTTCTAAAAAAGGGAAAATCCATCTAGATGATGAGGAAGTTGAAGAATCAAACACCACTTCGGTCATCTTTGGATCCATAGTCTCTTCAGCTCCTTATGAATAACAAGAGAATAGATCTCCTAAGGCTTCAATGTTGTGGGCATCTAAAGCTTGAAAGGTCCACCTAAAGACTCAGTATCCCTTTAAAGCCTCTTGAAATGTAAAGAGGTCAAGCCTTCAGAAGGGATGCACTAAAATAATATCGAAGATCAAGCTCTATGAACCTTGGGATCCAAGTTATGTTGTCTTCATCCTATCAAGCTTCAAGCCCGGATTCGAAGGTCAACGTCGCATCATCTGGTTGAAGATCAAGCACTAAAGCCCTTCAACTAGTTGCAAGTCGTTTTCATCCGATCAAGCTTCAAGCCCAAATTTGAAGGTCAACATTGCATCGTCTGGTTGAAGATCAAGCTTTGAAGCCCTTCAACTTGCTGCAAATCATCTTCATCTGATCAAGCTTCAAGCCTGGATTCGAAGGTCAAAGTCGTATCATCTTGTTGAAGATCAAGCTTTGAAGCCCTTCAACTAGTTGTAAGTCTTCTTCATCCGATCGAGCTTCAAGCCCGGATTAGAAGGTTAAAGTCGTATCATGTTGTTGTAGATCAAGCTCTAGAGCCCTTCAACTAACTGCAAATCTCTTCATTTGATCAATCTATATGCCCGAGGTGAAGATCGAAATCGAAAATCAAAGCTGCACACTCACAGCTCCTCGGCACGAGCCTAAACTGCAAGATCAATCCTCTTCAGCAAGAGCCTAAATTGCACGAGCAATGCTCCTTAACACGAGCTTAAACTGCAAGATCAACTCAATGCTCCTTAGCACGAGCTCAAACTGCACGAACAACACTCCTTAGCACGAGCCAAAACTGCACGAACAACGCTCCTCAGCACGAGCTTAAACTGCAAGATCAACTCAATGCTCCTCGACACCAGCTTAAACTGCATAATCAACGCTCCTTAGCACGAGCTCAAACTACACGAACAACGCTCCTCAGCACGAGCCTAAACTACAGTATCAATGCTCATGGCCCACACGAGCTAAAACTGTGAACGGCCAAACAAAAATAAAAATAATAAAAAATGGCAGTCTATGACAAATTCTTGAGCCCAATTTTAGTTTCGTGCCAAGCACAAGGAACGCGCAAGTCCTGTCAAGTTCAACTACCAAGGAAAAGGGGTAACTCCAATAGCGAGTCCTGCTGAGCTCAGACTTGTGGAAGTGCAGGTCAACGAGAGACTATGCAAAGGAGGAAGAGTCCAATCGCATGTCTTGTCAAGCACACTTTCAATGCGGTAAGAATCAGAAGTGGTCTCTGTCTTGCGGAAGTGCAGATCAACCGGAAGCACGCATAAGAAGGTAAGCCCGACAACATGTCTTGTCAAGAACACTTTCTTGCAAAATGAGTCATGTTGCAATCACAATCATAATGATGGTCGACAGAGGACTCGCACATGAGAAAAAGTCAACGTACGAGACATATCGAGCGCATTTCTGGAACTAGCTGATGGAGCAATGCTGCTGTCGAGGTCATAATGCTAGTCGACAAAGGACTCGCACATGAGGAAAAGTCAACGTGCGAGACGTGTCGAGCGCATTTCTGGAACTGGCTGATGGAGGGATGTTGCTGTCGCAGTCATATGCTAGTCGACAGAGGACTCGCACATGAGGAAAAGTCAACGTACGAGACGTGTCGAGCGCATTTCTGGAACTAGCTGATGGAGCGATGCTGCTGTCGTGGTCATAATGCAAGTCAACAGAGGACTCGCACACGCAGAAAAGTCAACGTGCGAGACGTGTCGAGCTCATTTCTAGAACTAGCTGATGGAGTGATGCTACAGTCACGATCATAATGCTGGTCGACAGAGGATTCGCACAGGAGGAAAAGTCCACGTGCGAGACATGTCGAGCGCATTTCTATGGCCAATCGAAGGAACCTTGCTACAGTCACATCCATCAAGTCATCAGATGACCTACACACATGAAAAGTCAGAATGTAAGCTGTCGAGCGCATTCTTGGCAAGGGTAAATAGACATTGTTGTTGCCATTAAATTCAAATACAAGTAGTGCAATATCTTTCGAAAAGATCGACGTACAAGCATGTATATATATGGATAAGTACACTGAAGTACGTTGTGTTTAAGGAACAGTGGAAGGTCAGAATCTTCAAGAAGAAACAAACAAAGACAAAAAGAAAGAAACAAGAAAAACTGGTGAAGAAAAGTCAAAGAAAAGAAAGAACAAGTAGGGGCAGAAGATGAAGCAAAACAAAGGTGATAAGAAGAGACGAAGAAAAGTCAAAAAAAAGGGGGAGGGCATTCAGCCAAAGAGATAGAAAATAAAGCCGAAGAAATCTCTGAAGAAGAAATGAAGTAGAAAAGAAAAGAGAGTGGGAGGCGCAATGGTAGCCTGCGATGGTGCACCGGTTAAGGCCTCGGAAAAACGCGGGAGGCGATTGTGGCCAGCCCCTTTAACCGGCACCTCTCTACATGATGGGTGAATCAGCAGTGGCAAATCCACAGAAACTGCAGCAAAGGATGGCGGCGCGAGGTGACGTCAACCTGTGACGCCGCCGGCACCAGCCTCAGCCAACGCCGGTGTAGACATCGGCTAATGACGACCAAGACATCAACAGATACCGATGGCAGTGGCGACCATCCGGAGACAAGATCTAACGGCGGGCCCCGACAAATGGCAATAGTCGACATGACGGTATTAGAAGCCATCGACGGTATAGAGTGCTGGAGGCGGCAAAAATGACAGCAGCGACAGATCCAGCACGACGACTTGATGGCGGTGGAATCGTTCAGCTTGTTCGACACCTCTATAGGAGCCAATGGTGGCCACGGCAAACGCCGATGGTGAAAGAGACCGCAACCAGTGACAGGCCCAGCGGCGGCCACAGTGGATGCTGACGACGTGCGATGAACTGTCCATGGAAGCGTTGTGACAGGAGCTAGCAATCCTGATGAACGTCGGTGGTGCTATGGTGCAAGCAGGTGGTCCAACAACGGTCGCGGTGGGAACAATCAGTTCACAGTCTGGGCCAAATAGCGATGGGTTGCAGATGCCTAAACGCAGTGGCAGGAGTGACTAACTCCCTTCTAGATGAGTTGATTCGTCGATAGCTACCAACAGCGGGGTGGTGGCCATGACCATCGGAGACTGGCACGAAAATCCACAGTGACAGGAGTGAGCAATATGCGTCCATATCGACTTGGATCATGGTTGACTCGCGGTTCTGCAATTCCTCCAACCAGAGGAGTCAACTAGGTGTCATACAGGATTTGCAGAGATGGAGCGTGCTCCGTCCCCCTTGGCCACGTCAACAAAAGCTGCAAGGGCTACTAGTGGTTGTTGCTGGCTGATCAGTCTGACAACAAGGCTGCTCGAGCATGCTTATCTGTTAACCAACTAGTTCTATATCGGAGTATTACAGCCGCCGGAGGAACGAGCCGTCAAAGTTGATGAATAAAAGTTTGAGGCCACCCTTTTAAAAAGACACCAAACCCCAAGGGTTGACCGTAGGGATGATAAAAAGACCCACAACCGGCGGTTACCCGTCCCGCCCCGCTCTTATAGGAGCGGATTTTTTTTACTTTGATCGGGTCACGGGGCGGGTATGATTTTTTTAAAAAAATTCGCAACGGGTTAGGAGCGGATATGGTATTTAGTCCAAACTACCCCGGTGCCCGACCTGCTCTCTCCCCGGTACACTAACCTTATTCACCCTTTAATCCTAGCTGTCCATCTCACATGTATATAACATATCCTTATCATCCCCATTCCTGAACCCTAATTTCCAATCATCTCTCAGTCTCTGCCGACAGCTTGGTGCCACTTCAAATCTTCACCCTAATTTTCATCTGCCGTCGGCTTCCTCTCTCTTGCCGTCGGCAACTCCTTCTTCTCTCTCCATTGTGGCGCCTCCTTCTTCTCTACCCCCGTCGACGACTGACGTGCGACCGCCATAAAGGCACTGTCGGCGACTGACCCAACGGCGATGGTGTCGTTCATCAGCAAGCCGTCGGTGTCGTTCATCAGCAAGTCGTCGCCGCTGTGATGATGGTTTTCGATCATCAGCAAGCCGTCGGTGTCGTGATTGCTGCCATCTGAGTGTATTGGCGTGAATTTTTCAAAAAGTCAACAGAACGAAGGGTGTAACACATACACACGTATCATAGGCAAAAATTATGACCACCTTCAACGGATGCTGTTGCAGGCGGCTGATGGCGAATTGACACTTTAGGGCGAGCGGATCCATCTCTGGCCTTGTCACAGAGATTAGAAGAAAACCGGAGCGGCGCAGAGCGCGTGTGGATATGATTGAGACCCAGAGATGACGCCTGAACTATAAACGAGTCGTTGCCTTCATTGGCCCTATCTTCGCAGTCAACGTTGTCCTTCCCCAATTCTCCAATTTCCACAGTTTTGGCTCTGGCTACCCCGGAATGGCGAATCGGAATCGGCGGGATCTTTCTTAACTTAACAATCGACGGCTCCGACGGATTCAAATTCTTCGGTGGACTCGACATCGTCGTGGCTCAATCATGTGATTTCAAGGGGGCGGGCCGGGGCGGGGATGGGTTTTCTAAAGTATGTTAGGGTCGGATGTGGTATTAAGGTTACAGAACCCGGCGCGGGGCGGGTTCAGATTTTAGCAGATCCGCATCCGACCAGCCCCATTGCCATCCCTAGTTGACTACCTCACGACCGTAAAGGCGACAGACTTTGGGTCGGGGCCAATTTTGTGGGTAAGCCCTCATGGCTCACGAGTGAAGCCCATGCAGGAGAACAAGAAAAAAAAGAGGAAAATTACTTCAAGCCTTGCACGGTGACCAACAAAAAGTAGCACCACACAAGTCTTGAAGTGGGGGCAATTTGTAGACACCAAAAATTTGTACCAGTCAATAATGCAATATTTTGTTAATTGGTCAAATATTCAACGTCGCAGAAAAGTATGGATCGAATGCCGACGTTGAGTCAAATAAGACAAGTTGGAAAGACTAGTCCAATAGCAATACATGGTCTAGCCCATGGTCTTGCTACCAGAAAAGTCAAATTTGACTAAAATTATTCCTAAATTAAGTGGAGACAAATATCCATTTAATTGAGGAAATCAAATAATTAAGGGGACAAAAATCTCCTTAATTACAAAATCAAAGCTCAAATTATGGGATTTCCAAAAATAAGCCTACCACATTTCCTATAAATAGAGGGCTTAAGGTAGAGGGGACAGACACAGAGGGTCTCCGCGATCAAAGCTTAAGCTCCGCCGAAACGCTGTCGTCTCCCAGGTTATACTTCATTTGAAAAACAACACGCACTAACATAGTGTTGTTCTTCAATCGAGCACTTCAAGTTACGAAGATCGGTTTCTCTTTCGCCTCAAATTGAAGAGGAATTCGCCTTCAACATCAGTGATTCTACAAGTCAAGGATCGCTCTGTTCGGGATAAAGCTTCGAAGCCCTCGAGCAACTGCCACTTCGATGATCTTTCAACCGCGAAGATTGAAGAAGTCCAAATTTACGTTTCAAGATCAAGCCATTTCAGCCCAATCGTGACCAAACCGGAGATCGAATCAGAGGATTTACATTTATTGTGTAAAAATCACAGAGTGGTGTAACCTATAGTTTAAGTTTGATAAATTGAATTTTGTTGCATTATTTTTTGTCTTGCAGATTAAGACACGAAATTTGTGTGTACAATAACTTCAAAACTCCTAAGTCCTTCCGATCTAAAAAGTTTGTTACAAGTGTGTTAATCCTAACCCTTTCCCATCAAGCACTTTAGTTTTTAAGATTTTTATTTGGGTTACAAATTTTGAACTTTTGATAATATCACTTGGTTATGAGTCAAACTTCTTCTCACTTCCTGATGTTTATCTCCTACTTCCTAGACTTACATACATACTATAGAATTATATATATTATAAGAGATCAGACAACTCCAATATATACACTTCACATTATATTCTATGTACATCAGAATTGTCACTACAACACTTTCTTCTTCTTTGTCACTGCAATTCAAGCTGATAGTGTGAGTTGATAATTATATATTGATGGAAGATTTTTGAAACTGTTTTTTGATGTCAGTGTACATCGAGAAACAAGATGTAAAATAAAATAGTGCCAACTTAATGTGAAAAAAGAAACAGATATGATAAATAGTGATATATATCCTTGGTAATTGACATTACAATTCACATTTAAAAGCAAGACCATATTTTCTGCAATAAAATTTTCATGATTCGAATATTTTGTTTAGTAGTTCACAGTTGATATACTTATTATAATTTAATTAAAATAGTTATACTAATTAAAAATTATGTATTTTCTTACTACTCTCTCCAATATTTTATTTCGAATCACTATTTAATGCGCAAAGCACGTGATCCTTATTAATAGAAGAAAAAGTACCCTATATAGTGGACATAGTCGCTGCAAAATTTAAAAATTCACCATGTAGTTGAAGTTTTCAACTATTTGATGCCTAGTTGAAAATTGCATGGGGGTTGATTTTGATATTTATGAGCAACAAATTATACAAATGAGAAGAAGTATGCATGTGAGTTTAATAACAAAATTATATACAGAGCATATGCAATTTTAAGTCAAATGAGGGTCATGTGAATGATGTAGGGAATATAAATAAGGATGCTGAGGATACTAATGAAAACAATGAGGAGCGGTCCAAGTCAGATGATGATGATATTGTCATTCTTGATGAAGAGAGACTTAAGGGTAAAATATATTTTAATACTCCAGAAGTACACGAAAATCTCACTTGAGGACTCAAGTTTTCGACTTTTACACGTCAAGGTCTAGAGTTTCAATTAGGCCATTATTAAGGACTTACGTCGAAATCCCTAACTTTGAAGAAAAAGTTGTCAGAGGCAAAATCATCAGCTCATCATTCCACTTTTGTAGCTTTGTTTCATCTTTCTTATTTATTTTATTGAGTTGAGTTTATTATAATATGAGTTTAGGCCTAATAATATAATGAGTCCAATCTATTTAATTAAGTATTGTAAGTGATCCAGTCCAGTACAGTTAGAGGCCGGTTCAGTTAGTTAAACTAGTCTAGTTAGTTAGGTTAACCCAAAGTTAAGGTTAAAAGGTGGAGATTGCTTTGGTAATTTAGAAGATTCTTGTGATTAATCCATAATGCATGCAAAACCTCTTGATTTAGATGAAATAGGAGATGATTTTTAAAATCTAGTACATCACATCTGATAATCAGATATAATTATCAAATTTAGGACAGAGTAAGTCCCAAAATTCAGAATAAAATAAAATCTTATTTAATTAAGGAATGATCCCGATTTTTGATAAACCGTCCAGTTAGTTAAATTTTATTCAATCTCTGACTTCAATCAAATATTTGGCTCTTTCAAAGATGATAGATTGGAATCAGTCATCTTTACCATTTCGGTCAGCCACAAACCTTTATAAAAAGGACTTTTGGCTACGTTTTCAAAGGGGCTAATCTCTCTAGAACTTTTGTACCATTTCTTCCTAGAAGTAGTGTATCATTTCTAAGGAGAACTTCAGAATTTTCATATACTTTCTCTACATTGCCAACATGGATTCATCTTAAGGTGGTTCTAAGTTCTCTAAGTCATCATCGTTTAGGGGTAATTCTATGATGCTCTCTATTCTAGAGACGTATGGAGTATTTTCCCTTCTCGCCATCAAATTTCAATCAACACAAGCATCTTTACAAAAAGAGTCTTTAGAATCTATTTTCTAGTATTCCCAAAGTTTAGGTCGCCCCCGTAGGCCATTTGATCCTGCTGTCAAATTTGAACCAAATTTTAGGGTAGGTTAAAAATTATTGAGTTAAAAGGCCAAAATAGATAAAAGCAAAGTAAAGACCGACATAGTATGATTGGTGCCTAATACCTTCACGTCGTATAACTTAATCTCCGAACCCATTATCTCTATTTTCAGTATATTAGAAGCGTGTTTGGCATTTTAGAGTCGTTTTAGGGTTTTTTTTTCTTCTTATTTTTAATTTTATGCTATAAATGGCTACTTCAAGTTTCTCTTGGGACCTTTCGCAGGTCTGAAAAGGAGTTTTCTCGAAGTAGTGCTACAGTGGCGCGTTGGGGACAAAAATAAGAGGAGTAGACTTAAAATGTTTTAGTTTTTTGGCCTTTGTGTTTTTCCTTGCTTTTTCTAACATTTACAATATGGTATAATTGTGCTTTTAATTCTATATTCACACACCCGCACGAATGTCCCAAATCCACCCACTCGAGGGCGACAGTTGAAACCCCCGGACTTCCTAGTTATTCGGGTGAATTTGATTGTAGTCTCACCCCCAAGGCCTAGTATCAAGAGCTTCTTGATATCTTTATATATAAAAATGACTGGTGTACACATACCGGTGATCATGAATTACGGTGGGAGGTATATCGTACAAGTCAAGTAAACGGAGTAACTTGCACCCCGAGTTGAAAAGCAAACCACACACCGTGACCATTTATGTGGTCTATCATTTTTTGGGAGAATACTTGCTAGGTTTATGGCATATCGGCTGAGAAGCCGACCGGTATTCTCGGCTGGTACTTATGAAGAATGGAAAAAGGAAAAGGGACTTAGTGAGTTAGAAATGCAAACTTAAAGGATATATAGGAAATTACTCCATTCTTTTTTTTCCCCATTACAGGAACAATATTAATAAAAAGTTATATTCAATGTATTAAGGTAGCATTTGACTTAATTTGAATTTTGAAGTTTTTTTTTCCTTGAAAAATGAAAAGAGTTTTATTTTCTTTTTTACTAGTTTAAAAAAATGTTGTACATTGGTTTTGAAAACCCAGAACACTTAGGACACTTGCTTTGGAGTTTCTTTTTTTGGTTGATACGTTGTCACATAATTAAAGAAATATTATCACAAGTGTATCAAAACTCATAAATTGAACAACAATGATGAAAATATATTGTGTCTTACAAACTTGAACAAAACTCAAACCCATAACATTTTGCAAGTCTCATAACTTTCTTACATCCATATTCCAAAACCTGAGTGGCATTAAATGAATCTCAATAGTAAATCAACTATTTCTATCCTAAATTTCTCGAGTAATCGGTCTTTAACTACCTTCACACTCTATTTTTTAAGATTAATTTGTCTACTGGATTAAATCTTGTGAACTAATGCCAATGCCTTGAACAACCATGTCTTCATCGGCAAAACCATGAAAGTATTGATCATCTCGATCTGGTTTAAAAAGTTAAGTAAAGCTTGTAAGAACGACTATTTATCAAGAAGGAAAAAACACACTTGTGCCTATGTATGCATAAGTTTACCTCCTGCAGGTAATGTAAACATATTTATTGTGGTTAGTGATTGTTTCAATAATCAAAATCATGCACAGTTCCTTCCCAACCAGCCACAACATTGGTGAAGTACGTGTCAAATCAACACACGCACGGTACTTTTTGAATGGTAATGATACTTATTCTTCAGTTGTCCTTGTAGATAAGGTAACCAATTTTCATAATCAATTGGGTTCTAATATAAGTCCAAGCACTAAGTGTGAAAATGTCATTTATCCTCTGATGTTTGTTAACCTCCTCATCCAACAGATCAACAAAGATAAAAGCATTCTTGTTAACCGTGGTTTAGAAATATTTTCTCGACTAACTTCCACAACATTAGCATCGTTACCATTGCCACTCATCTTGGAAACTTTGCAACGAAGACGTATGGTTTTAAAGAAAATTTGATTGTCCTTTTAAGTTAGTAAACAACTAAATTTGCATAAAAAGGAGGACCACCTAAACTGCCATTGAAAGCAAATGTAAGACATACCTATGCGTGGAACCTAAAAAGTACAACGGTGAAGTATATATAAAATGGTGATATTTTGACTAATCTCAGCAGACAAGGAATTAATGACTTGATCAATGCCATTAACAAGCTTGCCTATTCAATGTGATAGAAAAGATGAAGGGAAAGACAAATATATGAGAGAGCATGATAGAACTTATCCAACCAGAAACTGAAAAGAGTCTTCCATATAAGTTAGGAGAACTATAAAATGATCTAGATTATAAGAAAATAAGAAAAACATAATTGCCATATTAAATATATGATGTAACATCTCCCCCCCCCCCCCACCCAAAATGTCGGTAGAGAAGAACAAACTTGAGTTTGGAGGTTAAATCCGGAGTGGGTAGGGTCTTGATACTAGCTGCATTAAGTCAGATCCAAGTTCATATGAGATTCATGTATAGAGTCTGGCGACACAAGAACAGACAGGAGTCCCAGGTAGAAGTCCGACAACCATCAAGATCTCGGGGCGAGGTCCAATGACTAAGAACAAAGTAGGAGCCCGGGGCGAAGCCCGACGACCATAGAGGTCTCGAGTGAGGTCCAGCGACTATAAACAAAAGCATGAGTTCATGGGCAAAGTTTGACGATCACAGAGGTCTCTGAACGAAGTCTGACCACTAGATTAGACCCTTGTAGACACAAAATAAGAACCCAAAGCAAGAAGAAATAAAGTACCAGTCAGGAGGCTTAAATAATAAAAAAATCTAAAGAGAATCAAAGCAAACATAGAGCGAGAATGGGGTCAGCAATAATAAATAAGAGTGGGAGCCGGTCTAAGGCACAAAAAAATTGAGGCAAAATAGCCTGACTCTATCAACATAAAGGGACCTAGTTAAATAAAAAGCAGATAATAGTGCGTGGGTCGACACGCGGAGAAGATTTTGAGGCTGAAATTTTTGCTGATTAGTCACACGGGTTTGAGAAAGCCAATAGTACATTGAACATCTCAAACTTGAACATAAAAGACAAATCAGAGCTCAAGCAACAGTGATGTTGGTAGAGATTTTGGTGGGGGCGTGGGAATGTGTGAGGTGGGTTTGGCGACGTAGTCTGTGGCGATTGGCCGGGAATTTCATACCAAAGTTCGTTGTTGAATCAGAATGTTGACAACATATGAAGTAGAAAATTTGCAGAATAAAAAAGGGAAAAGACAATCAGTGATGATTAAAATGCACGCTGTGGTACCAGAAATCACTAGTGTTTCAATGGAAGCATAGATCACCGTAAAGAAAGAGTAGAAAAGAAAGACCAAAGTCTTGAACTCACGAAAAAAAGAAAAACACGTAAAGAAACAAAAGCACACGAGTTGGCTGTCCGTCGAAGTTTGCGAAAACAGTTAAAAGACTGTCAAACCGGTGAATTGTATAGAACTAGTACCATGATAGAAAAGGTGAATGGAAAGATAATGACCTAACTATTCGGATGACCAATGTATTATTAGGAAAATTTAACTTTGGTTACTATACTTTGATTTGTATCAAGCTTATAATTAAATTCTGTAATTCGTTTCAATCAGGTCACTTCATCAAATTAACCTTGCCGTCGTCCATTTACTCAGGGTTATATCGGTCTTTTTACCCTATTCTTTGTCAATTTCCCTCTTCTTCCCCCCCCCCCCCCCCCTCCCTTCTTTCCCTTTTCGTCTCTCACAAAAGAACGAGTAAAGAAAATGAAAAAGAAGAGACATACTCCTGCAGTGATAACTTTGTCGATTGAAAAACTGCCTTGCTTCTATTGTTATCGATGGAATGGAAGAATGGATGGGAGATGGAGGTGACAATGATGCTAATGGACTTGGAAAGAGATGGATGTCTTGTGTGGTGAAGTTGAGCAGTTGAATAGTTGTATGGTAACTAGGCAAAGGAAAAGAAAAACGTAGGGAAAAAGAGAAACCGAAATTAAAAGCTTTTATACTTGGTGAAAATAAGTCATTCTTTTGTTGCTAGCAAAACTCGACATTACTCGAAAAGAGATGGATATCTTGTGCGGTGAAGTTGAGTAGTTGAATAGTTGTATGGTAACTAGGCAAAGGAAAAGAAAGAGGTCGGGAAAAAGAGAAACCGAAATTAAAAGCTTTTATACTTGGTGAAAGTAAGTCATTCTTTTGTTGCCGGCAAAACTCGATATTCCATTAAAGGGCGGATAAGAATAGTTTGCAAAACTTCTGTAAACACCATAATTGGTGTCTTTGAAACCCATTTCAGTTTTCAACTTTTGTTTTCAGAAAAACGAAAACGTCTTTGTGTTTTCTTTTTCTACAAAACTGATGGATTGTTTGATACAATTTTGCATAATTGATTTTTACATTTTTTTTTCTATCTTTCATCTCTTCTTTTTTCCTTTCATTTTCAATGCTTGAGAACTTCTTCTAAACTCCTATGTTCAATAACTGGAAGCACTCCCACCATGATTAACACATCTCTTCTGCCATTGTCCTAGTGCTGTTATTGTAGTAACACTAGCTTGCGAATTAGGGCTTCATTGGTTTAAACGGGGTTTAATTGGGTGAATGATTTGATTAGTTTGGGATTTACCTGCGCAAATCAAAGATACTAGGACTAATCGATGGATGAAATCTTTTAGTGATATTTATTTTAGAAACAATAGTGGTTGGTAAGATGGCGATTTGGATTTAGAGAAGTGGTGGTGCTGTGTTGGTGACCCATGTTAGAGGGTTTCGTGTTCAGCAATATTGGTAAGTAGTGGTGGTGGTGATTGTGGTTACCAATGGCTATGGTGATTGGCAGTATTGGCAAGTTTTGTGTTCAGGTGTGTTGATCAGTTATGGTGACAGATCGACGCTCAATGGCTGTGATAGTTGGCAGTATTTATAATTTGGTGTTCGGGAGTGTTGGTCATTGCTGGTGGTGGTAGTGGCGGCAATGAATAGATATGATGGTTGGTAATATCGGTGGTTTGGTTTTCTTGGACGATAGGCGTTGGCGATGAAGGTTGAAGGGAAGAAGACATGGAAAATATTTTCAGCAAAACTATATTATAAAAGTGAAGGAAAAAAAACTAAAACGATCTGACACAAGGTAATATTTTTTTTTAAGTTTTAAAAACGATTTCAAATGCTACTTTGGTTTTAAAAATGAGCATAAGTTTTGGGCCTTCGCCGAAGTTTTATAAATCAAAACTTTACCAAAAGGTCCGAAAACTTGTGGTATTTAATTTGCCTTGAGCCTGTACTTTTGATCAACAGCTACTGCGTGCAGTCCAATTTCACATAATTTTTCATCAACTCGAATTGAAACTTAATAGATTGATCGAATGGGTCATGTGTTACATAATCATAAAACCCTTATTTTCATTCTCTGCGCAGTGATGTTGTTTTCTAATGAAGTTCTTGCAAAATCCCGGCGCCCAATCTCGGTAAGTTTCCACGTTGTTCATACCTTTTCAACCTTTCTGATATTGTGGTTTCGTTGTTACCCTTTTCGTTTAAACGCAGGATAATGAGATTCGAGAAAGAAAGAACCAGTGTTATGCAGATATTGAGAGGTACATTCAATTTTCCATTTCTGGTTGCAACACTAATATGATAGAAATTGCAACTCTGTAATTTTTAGCTTTGTTCTACTTGCCATTTTTTGCTAATGGCACTGTATGTACAATGACTAATACAATATGTGCAACCACTCTCGTAGCTCGTGCAATAATGACTGCGCCTCAGGGTAGTATTGGAAATTAAGGGAGTGCCAATATGGTAAACCCTATGTCCTTAGTTGCATATTTGTTCTCTCTAATTGTTTGATTTTTGGTAAATATGTTTTGAAAAGTGGATTGTGGGGCAAGCAATGCAAGTCTTCGATGATAGCCAAGGAGAATTGCGCTTTGAAATGCTTATCACCGGCTTGTTATGAACTTGTTTATGAGAGCGATCCGGTGAGGACAGACTAATTAAGCCTTTTATTTTGATTTACCAGCATATTCTGTATCTAGATTTAGTCTGAATGTTCGGATTGGTGTGCTTTTATCTCAGTTGGAGGAAGGAGAGAAAGATTATAGTAGGAGTTCAGAGTACAAGTACTGTATGCACAGGTTAGATCTCACATGTCAAAGCTATGATCTTGTATATATTGTTGAAATGCTTCTGGAATATTGTTCTAATTTATTGAATACGGTCGATGCTGTAACATGTAATATTACAAATTAAACAATCTCTAATAATCAATAATTTTTGGGAACCAACTCCATTCCATTGCATATACTTAATGTATTCTAATACTTCATAATTAGTGATGTTTGAAAAATCTCATTACCTGTTATTTACTATGAGAGATAATTTTTACTCGTCTATATTTTTGTATATACGTAGGAAATACTATCAACAAAGTCTTCCTTTTCTTTGTGTGAGATAATTAACTAATAAAGAATGGACAAGATAATACAACAAGTGAGAGACGTGACTTAAAAAATGGAAGTACAGTACCTTAGAAGGCTCTTTTTTTACGTCAAGGCCCCCCATCTTAGTTGAGAAGTTACAAGAAAAACGTGAAAGAAGCACTACCTACACTAGTTAAGAAGGATATCAGGTGTTTTTCAAATCTTAGACTACACTATAATTGGGATATTGTGTAGATGGCCTTATTTTCGACAGACAGATCACAGAAGTACGAGTAAACTTAATACTTTAGTACTTCTAATAACTAATAATTATTTGATCTCCCAAAATTATGAATTACAAGAGGGTGAACGATAAACGTGACCATCTCTACAGATCTTTTTAATTTTGCATTTTATACGATTCATGAGTGTAAGCTTTACCCTATGTTCCCCTTCTATTATTTCCCCATTGTTGTCTGGGAACCACAGTGGCTGTAGAGGTTATCACTAACATTACTAAACATATCTTGCATGTTTATTAGTATGACTCCATCATGACATTAGAAATAAGGGTAGAACATTGCCATCCACATAGTAAATTAAGGAAATGCTTGGCTTTGGTATCCGGTAGATATAGCCTTAGACATTGAGTTCTCCATTTTTCTAATTTGGGTCAAGTAGTTATCAGGTTGTGGGTGAGGTCGTCATGACTGTTTTATTTCTTTGGGGTCTTTGCTTTCTCTATATGTTTATATGTTAAAGACATGGTGGCATGGAATCAAAAATCAATCAGCAAATAACTAACGTGCTTTATAGCATCAAAAGAATAATGATAGGGACCCCGACCTTAATCCTAGGAGTTGGTTCCCAGAATGATATAGCTCAACACAGTCCATTAATTATTTATACTTTGCAGTTTAATAGTTAATACAAAATTGCTACTGCCGCATTATTTGGGAACGTTTTGGGACTAAGGTTGGGATCCGAATCATTACTCTAGCATCAAATGCTGTACATCATATAAAGGCATCCTGGAAATGGGCGTTATTGAATTGGTATGATATTGGCGCTCAATTGAAATAGGCATGAGCACAGGTGCAACTATAAACCTTCAAATTAGGAGCGTAAAAGTTTCAAGTACAGGATGCAAGAGAAGCTGGTAGCATGATTTGGAGTTACCACAGAAGTCCAGTCATGGTACAAAAATAGACTGAATTAGTCTGAGGTTGAGGGTGCCAATGTAGTTGGTCTTTGGTATCTGAGACACAATTCTGTTGAGCTAGGGTCTCAACAAGTGCTGCTAAATGTGAGGCCTATTCACCAAAGTATAGAGCCTCAAAAACTAGGTTTGAAATTTGCTACATTCTTTATGGGTCACACAGGTAAATGTGAAATGATAACCTCGGATAAAGGTGGCAGCCCAGTTTACTGAGGAAGGTGGATTGCCGGCAGCCTGATCCTTGTATCTGGAGAGGCTGATTCAAGAAGTGAAAATAATATGCCAATCTATACTAGATTCGGAGCAAGGTTTTGCAAACTAAGTACTGAAGAACCCCCACAACAGTGTGCTGTCGTCCAGATAAACCCCCTATTAAACTGGGCGTGTTTTCGTCCAGGTAAACCCCCTATTATACTGACATTGTTGGGTGGGAGGGTATGGACCCTTTAGCATTAAGTATGAACTGGCCCTGCCAGTTAAAACTCTTGCTGGTGCTGCTGCTGCTTGGTGACGGGAAAGAATAGTTTGCTGGCTGCCATTTCTGATACTCTAACTGGTCTCTCTCACTAATTTTTGAATCAACTGGCACAAAGAACCAACTGTGTAGTTGGTTACTAAGAAACCGAAGTTTTCAATGAGGCCTAGTATGTGGTGCAAAACACCCTCTGCTTTCATACTCATTGTCATGTATGCATAGGGAGTGTAACAGACTGGATTGCAATTTACGCTGAAGAACCTCGAGAGGCCAATATCTGCAATGGTTCTAGAGGCTTAGATTTTCCATGGATGGGAACTACGTCAATCTTCATGTTATTGTGACAAAAGATGCATGTAAACCTCCTTTCTGATGTACCTCCTTTCTGATGTACGTGGTCAAGTCCAAATGAATTCTTCTTGATGCCATTGAAGTGTTTGTTTTCCAAGGGAGGCACAAAAATATGCAGACATTACAATTCTTCCAGACTCGAGGTTTATTTCGCTTGGCTGGTGAAGAAATTCTGAGTATTCTATTATGCGGTAGTTTAAGGTCCAGTCAGGTTGCTCTGCAAAAGTTGACGTCCATGTTGAGCCTTAAAGTGTCATAGGAGCGGAGAACTCAACTCAAATTGAATATTGTCTGGTCCAAACCAAATTTCCAATTTTTAGTATCATGTACAGTGAAAAATTGATTTGGCGAATTGAGGAGGGATAATTATATGGAAAGTGGTGTGAGTATGACATACTTCCCTAGTAATTTGGGAATGGAGTGCCCGGTCCATTGGGGAGTTTGGTCTTGATTGAAGGGTTTAGCGTGTCAAATCAAGTGTTTCTGGGAAAGTGGTTATAGTGATTGGAGAGTGAGCTCTGGACGATGGTTATTGACTCTAGAAGCCACAGGTGGGCTCGTCGAGGAGTACTGCTTCTGGCTGGCTTAAATTTTGGAAGATTATCTCGGACATTGAGAAGGAAATTTACTGCTTGGTGGTGAAGAGGGAGGTTACCACGTCAGATATTGTTAGCTTCTCGAATAGAGGTCACGTAAAACTCATGGTTTGTCCTTCATAAAAGTTGAAAGTAAATATGTGCACCAGTTCAAGGTTCCTTTTGGGAGCTAAAGGCTAGCGTTCATTCGTGGACACCTCATTATTTTTCCATGTTCTCTTTTACCTTAACCTTGAGGGGTAGCATTTTGTCTGTGCATGCTTGTCTAAAGGTGGCATTTTTGTCAACACCAGACTTTAAGCAACATATAAAATAGGTGGAAGTTTACTGGGTGGAGTTAGTAGGTCATGTTCTTTGAGGTGATCAGGAGCCTGTCGATTCTATTAATGGCTACATCCTGTCTATGTGACTTTTGAGATCTGTGTCTATATGGTGTTGGTTGGGAGTTAGAGTCCTATGTGGTCAATTTTATGGGAGAGAAATTGGCGGGCATTTGAGGAGGCAGACCTTCCTTGCATGGCCTATAGTCGCTATTTTGAGATATATTTTCTATCATAATGGTTGTGTTTGATCTTAGTAAGGGACTATGTTTTTTCTGTTTTGTTTGAGAAGAGAGGGGGGAAGATGGCTTAGGGTTGGTCGTCTCCTATTCTCTTTTCACATTGCACATTGGCGACCTTCCCCCCCCCCCCCCCAACCAACAAGGGGGATCATATGTGTATCAGATTTTACATAAGGACAAATTTCGGATAGGGTAAATTACACTCGATACCACTGAGATTATGTCTTAATACACTCGCTACCCCTCTATTTTCTAAAATTACACCAACACCTCTACACATTTAGATTTGAGTATCAACTTGTCCTCATTGTCCATTCGTTCATTTAGTCGCCAAAGAATATTAAAACCCAAGAATACCCTCCCACTATGATGTTGAAGCCAAGTGCATTGCATTCTAATTCTTCTTGCCAGAACTCATCCCACCACCATCCCGACCAATCATACCACCATTTGAAACCGATTGATATGACAAAGACACCACCACCACCACAATCTCACCACTGAACAGGCCACCACCAAATAATCCCACCACCACAGATCAACCACAAACCGACTACTACCACCACCCAAAGCCCCCACAACCAACTAAACATAGACTCACTACCCTTAACCGATTGGATCACCACAAACAAGAACCCATATTACTACCAACAAAAGCCGACAACCCCAGACCCACCCTTATACCTATCCCACCACCCCTACTGTCCTTACCTCATAAAGACAAACCCATGGCTATTAATCCCCCACCCCTGCCGTTGCCACCTTTCAACACCCGCACAACTAACCCATCGCTGTCGCCGTCACTATCTAACACCCTAAAACTACCACCACTGCTGCCTAACCTTTCACTACCATGAACCTACCTCATGAATCCCTCTAGTTGAACCCACAACCACCACAACTAGCTTCACTTCCTTCACCACCGGACCAAACCACTTTCACGTATCGTCCACTTTCTCAGATGTTTTGGTATAGGGTTCAAGCTCAACCCGGTTCTCTTGGGTTTTGCGGTCTTATAGGATAGTGACCGGGTTTACAGATTTTCAGTTTATGGGGGAACGAGGGTGGAGAAGGGATTGGTTTTGAATTGCATTTTAAGGGTTTGGACATTGTTCAACATTCTGAAAGTTCGATGTCCTTTAGGGTCAGTTTAACCAAATTTAACACCACCTACCAAAATCTAACAGCAAGGGTTGTCGGTGCAACTTTGCAAAGGGAGAGCTAGTGAGTGTATGAACTATGTAGACATAATCTCAGGTGTACTGAGTGTCATTTACCCGTTCAAATATTTTCTTGTGATAATTTTCACGGTTAGGAATATTCATGACCGTGCGTATCTCATTAAAGGAAGTGATAAGTTTGTTCAGAGCTTCGTTACACTTGAGGTCAGTTTATGATTCAGTATGTATGGCACTGTTAGGAGCTTTGTCATGTATGACCATTTAACTAGTCAAAATCCACCTGATGGTTCATTTTTATTTTATTGTACTCACATTGTACATTAGTTCGTCTCTCTCTCTCTCTCTCTCTCTCCCTCTCCCTCCCTCCCTCCCTACTTCCCCCCCCCCCTCTCCCTCCCCCCTCTCTCTTCTCTACTTCCCTCCAACAAGAGGGATTTCATGTATATCACATTTCACATAATCCAGGATTAATTCAAATACATTGTTGTGATAATTTTCACGATTAGAAAGTTGACGGAACTAATTACTGGAAGTGCTATTAGTTTGTTCAGAATGTGATATTTGCTTACACTCTGTGTGAATTCCGGTGGTGAAATCTGGCTGGTACTTTTGGCGCTAAATAATCAGCAAGTACAATTGTGAACCGCGTATTAAGAACTCTAGTGGTCATGTTTTTCTTTTTAGGTGATTATGGTGGTGGTGCTTTTTGTTTGGTATGAAGTGGTTATGGACCTGCAAAGCGCGCTGCTTTAAATAAAGAGAAACTCCTGTAACAAGCTTAAACTTGCTTCCTGTGGTTTCACGAACCCATCTTTAAGAATCTTTTACTATCAAATGTTTCTTTTTTCTTTCTTATTTTCTTGAACTTTATATGTGTACTTCATCTACACCTTGAAATGCAAAACACTATTGGAAGATATGCAGTAAAAATATATATTTTGCCCACAAAGCAAGTGAATTCTTTATATGGTGTTTAGTTTTAAATATGATACATGAAAAATATTTGCCAAATTGTATGCCTACGCTAAGGTTGTAATATTATACCTTATAATGCAGAGATGGATACTATCATTGTTCTTTCAACCCTTCGTGCTTTAGCTTTGTCACTACCAAGCTCTTGTTATCTCGCCTGTGCTTATGGTTGCAGCTTGCAATCCTTCTGCCAGCTCTAAACATCAACACTGGTAGCACTTAGCAGCATCCTTTCTACCCCACTTAGGAGTTAGGATTAGTCTCAGCACATACTTCATGCTCTCTGTTTGTCTCTGCAGCTGAGATCTTCGGTATTCAGCCTTGTAATGCGCACACTTGTTTCACTGCCCATAAAGATGATATAGATCTTTTCATATCCATGTGACATCACCTGATTACTCTTAAGTGATTTCTGAGCCTCCAAATCCCCATGAATCCAATGGACCAATCATGTCAACTTGTGCAGTAACATAGGCTGCCATATCAGCCAATCAACCATCCCTAACAAAGCATCTTTTATTATTTATTAATCATCATGGTAAAACCGTTGAAGTCATTTCTTATATGCCTATATTGTTGACATTTCTCTCAACAAGATTTCTAGAAGTATTTATCTCTGAGCATGATTGCGAACAGTTATGCTTATATTGTCCAACTGAGATTGTTTTTCAACTAAGATTGGGGTTCGGAGTTGAGGGTTTGAAATGTCTAATCTCTCTAATTGGGAAGGAGCTCTGGTTTTATCTGAACGAGCAGGTCTTCTCTGTAGGAGACCTGTGGTTGGAAACTTGCGCTGATTATAGTCTAAACGTATGCCTCAAAGATCTTTTGGAAGGTACCCACGAGAATTGGGATCTCTTAGAGAAGTATATGCCAATTGAAGTTGTTCAAGAGGTTCGAGTGCTCTGCTAATCGTGTCTGCTGTTTTACGTTTTGGTAAGGGGAGGAGGTTCTTTACAAATCCTTGCCGGCTCTTTTATGTGATCCAGGGATTTAGTGGCAGATGTGCTATTGGTTGGGAAGAATAGTCTTTCTTGGGAGCCTAGATTTATGAGATATTTTCTTGATTGGGAGTCATGGTTGGTCTCCAATTTCCCTGGCCATTATACTTGGCAAATTGTGTATTGGTGCAGTGTATAAGGTGGTCTAAAAGTTTAATTATAAAGGGCCCTCGGTAAACATTTACTTACTCTTATTAGCAAGGGTTCCTCTTTTCTTGGAAGAATATGGGGATGTCTCAGGCTCACCTTAGGGTTCAAAAACAAGCGGGATAACATACCAACAAACGAGAGAGAGGGTCACACGCTTACATATAAATAAGCAGGGTTCCCGGCACAGGTAGATTTCGTACAGGGTCAGTAAGAGCTTAATACATCTTGTATGATATCCCCTTTCATGTGTACTTGGCTTGTTTGCTGTATGACAATAGTCTGTTTTGTTTGTCTATTGTTCTCAATCAATTAGGGTTAGTTTCGATATACCACTTTTTCTACAGTTGAACTTTAATTAAGCAAATGTATTGGAGCCATTTGGAAACATTGAAATTCTCTCATGAATAAGGTTTAAGTTTTGGATATTGGCACTTTTGTTGGTTGCATCAAATGAAATGTTGATGGAAATACGATATGAAAAACTGATGGCTCTTTCTCTTTGCCTGAATGGGCATGCAAGATTGTAAATTTAAGCTAAGAATACTGTAAAAGGAGAGACGAGACTTCTAGTTTGAGAACGACCCAAACTCCCCCACGTTGAACTCCAATAAATAGATACCGAGGACCCATTCAGATCTTATTTTCAATTTTCTGTTAGTTGCAGATAAATGTATGCCTCTATCTATTCCTTTTGCAGGTTATCTCTGGGAGAGAGCCTCGCTGGTGTCAAAGGTTCCTTTGACATTTAGAGTATTTAAGGTGAGCAGTGTGAACTTGACTACTACACTTTTGTAAGCCTTGCAGCTACGCCTTTAAATGCCGGTATCTTTACCTACGCTCACAAGAAATACAAGAAAATGTGATGTCTGTAAAGTTTGTTGAACCTCTACGCCATGTTTAATGTAAGTCTAGATCTGATCTTGATGAGGAAGAAGAGAGAACATGATGCATACTCACCAAATTTAGCTACTGTGGCTCGAAAAACATAATTCATGTGCTTAGTGGTCAGACCTTGACGCAATCAAAATTTTTTGCCTCTAAGAGAAAATGTCATGCTATGTCATTAACTTGGCTGACAAGTGGGCTCGGTGCTATGATCTCTTTTTATTCTAAGTTTACACTTTGATCCACAGGGGAAAATGGACAGAGAAGTAAAGGATGGCCAAGATAATGCCAGAGTAGTAGCCTTTAGTGCCGATCGATGCACGTTATCTCGATTGGTGTAACTCTCAAGGATGTACCTTTCAATGTATATATTGTGTGTAATCTTGACCATCTAGAACCGTTGATATATGTTAAAATAATTCCCTTGCCACATGTTGTCCCCTGTTTGTTTCACGTCAACCTCCTTTCATCAACGGTCCCAGAGAGTTGAAATCATGCAATATTTGCTCCTTGCCATTACAGAAAAGTGCTCTGATATTTTTGCTAGCCACTTTCATATTCAGGAGTATTATTAGTCAAGTTTGCAGCAATTGCTGGGGAAATGTAAGGAGCATAATTACTTAGGATGGTCCATTCCATCTTCTTCTCTTTTCCTCCTACCAAAACAGGACAAAAAAATAGGGCATATGTTATGGAAAACGGGGCCAACATCTTTTACAGGTGCTGAATTAAAAACCTTAAACCATTCAACTTTTTGATCGAGGCCAGACCAATCTTATAACATCACTACTTTACCTAACATTTGATTAAGCAGACCATTAAGTAAAGACAGAAACTTCTTTAATCAAGAGCAATGATGAAAGAGAAGGCTTGTGAAGTTGCCATTATGAAGAATTATCTTTTTTTGCTTCTAAAGTTTCACGGTAACCCACTATGCTTTGGCAATCATATTTTTGTGTCATGGGCTTGAATAAACAACACGTTTCTAATTGCATGATGGGTTCTTCTTCTGTATTAGTAAGGTGCAACTCTCTCTCTCTCTCTCTCTCTGAAATGGGATGGTGATGGACGAACTTAAGAGATGCAGGACCTAAACAACCAAAAGGGTAAAACAGACCAAGGGTACTTACCATGGACGGTGGAAACCCTAAATTCAAACATGTTCAAGAAGATCCAAACATCCCAATCTCCGAAGTCCCCTCGGGAACTCGAACCCTTCATCGTCTCAACTTCTCCAAACCGAGGTCCAGGTTCACCGAGATCAACTATCCTATCCCCCCAAAATCAACCCTTCAACCAGAAGAACCACAGTTCGTAAGTCCTAACGATGACGTCTCATCAACTGAAGACGACGACGACAGAGACTGGTATGAAACTGAAGACGACGAAGGACGTACACATGGCAAGTACAAAAGCAAGAAGAAGAGACAGATAAACCGAAGAGCATTAATAGAGTGGTCTTTGTTTCTCATAATCATGACTTGCCTGATAAGCTCTCTCACTCTAAAACCAGTGAAGAATGGAACGAAATGGGGTCTGGAAATATGGAAATGGTGCTTGATGGTGATGGTCATCTTCTGTGGCCGCCTGGTCTCTGGATGGGTGATTCGCCTTCTTGTCTTCCTCATCGAACGCAACTTCATGCTACGAGAAAAAGTACTCTACTTTGTGTATGGATTGCGCAAGAGCTTCCAAAACTGCGTGTGGTTAGGTATAGTTTTATTGTCATGGATGTTCATGTTTCCGGATGTTCACAAACATAGCAAAGTCCTCAAGAAGGTTTTTCGAGCTCTGATAGCCGTACTCATCGGTGCAACCATTTGGCTGATCAAGATTCTTCTAGTTAAGGTACTGGCTTCATCATTTCACGTCGCGACTTTCTTCGATAGGATGAAAGAAAGCGTCTTCCACGCCTATGTTTTGGATGCGCTGTCCGGTCCGCCGCTAGACGAGGCGGAACAGGAGGCTCCACGGTGTCGAACTCTAATGGCATCAAAGACGCTTCCGGCAAGGTTGAGGGACGAGCCACGAGTGCTTTCGAAATCCAAGAGGTTCGGGTCTCGAAGAATTGATATTGAGGAGCTGAAGAAGTTGAGCGCGCAGAGGCGGGCACCTGCATGGACTGTGAAGAGGCTTGTGAGCTACGTGATGTCGTTGGGTTTGTCGACGATTTCGAGAACTGTCGATGATTTCGCAAAGGCTGAATCAGAGATAACAAGTGAATGGGAGGCTAGGAATTGTGCTCAACGTGTCTTCAAGAATGTAGCCAAGCCCAGTGCCAAGTAACTCTCTCTCCCTCTCTCTCTCACACACACACCCACCTAAACACAACGTACGCTCCATGTATCAAAGATTGATTGCCATGCATTCCAACAGAGTTGGGTACTTCAGATTGAGGCTCACTCATGTTTGTTCCGACCAAATGACAAAGTTGATGAGCGATGGTTCAAATCCCACTTCAGGCAAACCATCTCTAGCATATTATCAGTCCACACACAGATATGCACATGAGTTGCTCTTACGGGCATTATCCAATACTCCGTTCCTGTTCCTCTCTAATTAATTGATCATATTTCTTTTATAGGCTGTATAAAAAAAAGTGATCGCTTTTCAAATTAAGAAAGATTTCATACGTAATTTTTCATGTTTACTCTTCTTATATTTTTTTATTCTATTTCTCTATTAATATTTAATCCTCCACGAACCTATTTTTTTCTCTCTCGGCCCTCTCTCTCTCTCTCTCTCTCTCCCCCCCCCCCCCAACTCTTTTGGGATAGAATGAGAAATACATAAAATTATGAAAATTCGTGTGGTTGTCTGACGCCACGTTATCAGCTTTTGTGATGTTAGACTACCACTAAAATATTGTCAAGCAAGCAAGATGATAGTAAGTGGGGCAACTAACCAACTGGATAATAAAAATTAACTATGGTTAACCTAGTGAAACACAAACACAAAAATACAAATTTTTATCAAACATTTGAAAATCCGGGCCGACATTTTTCTACCATTAATATATTTTCATTTCCTCATCATTCTCATCCCCATTCTCATTTTTCTCCTTCCTCTGCCCAATTTGTTTCTCTTTTTCATTAGAACAACCAAACCCACTTGTCATTTATCTCTATTACAGTATTTTTTGTGATAGTGAGCTAGACATTTCGGTAATGACAGTATAGTCTTCCTTTGTTAGCCAGTGTGTATGATGGAACCAGGCCTCTTCGCTTGTGATTTCTAATGCAACTGTTCCATTGCAGAATCAGGAGTAAAAGCTTTCGAAAAAGAACAAATCAATCCTATTGATCGAACCACCCTCTCGTATACAAACGCATTATAAAATCTAAAGCAAATAATTGCAGAAATGTGGAACAAATAAAAAACAACAGTTGTACTTAATTCGATTCAATTTTCACTCTAATTGATTTGAGAGTTTTTCTTTCTAATTCTGAAAACATTATTTTTTATGTTCGAAAATTCTATAGTCATTTAAGATCTGTGTACCAGATACAAAATTTGAGATTTGCATATTACCTATACTAAATGTGCTATTTTGTGTTCATCTATAGTTATAATACTATGGTTGTACTTGTGAAATGTGGTTGTAGTTGTAAAATGAAAAAGAAATCAGAGGATAGATAAAAAGAGAAGAGAGAAATATGAGAAGTGGGTTTAGTTCTTCTTCCTGAAAATGAAAAGAGAAAGGAGAGGGTAGACCGGTAGAGGAAAGAGAAAAATGAGAATGGGAATGAGAATAATCAGGAACAAGATATCAATTGTAGAAAAATGTTGCGTGGAATTTCCAAACATTTGGTGAAAATTTGAATTTCAGTACTTGTGTTTCACTAAGTAAATCATAGTTAAGATTTGTTATCTTGTTGATAGTTCTCACTTACTATCATCTTGCTTAGTTAGTAATGTTTTAGTGATAGCTAGTTCTCACTTACTATCATCATTTTAAATATATAAACTCATGACGTTATGTTAGATAATTATTGAATATTTTCATAAGTAAGCGTGCAAGTCAAACACAATCAATTAATTAGAGACGGAAGGGGTATTACTGATTTTGAAGTTATTTTTATTTTTCTCATTCTATCCCTTGTTTTGAGTTTTTTATAACTTCGCACTCGATTAAAGGTAAACTATTTTATCACAGTAACGGAAATGCTCGCCAGTCTAATCATGTAGAGCGTTGTAAAATCCAACTTATCTCAATTGTTTGTCGAGCGAAAACGAGAACAAGAGCGGACACGAGAGTGTCAGAGCCAACAAAACTGTAAGTATTTAATAATGAAAGCACGTAAGTATGTAAAAAAGTCAGGCGTTAGTTAGATCAAGGATTTGTCCCATTCATCTTAAGAATTTACAAAAAAAGGTTAAAAGGAAAGATACAATGACATGGATGAAATAACAAACTGGATTGTCGCGCTTTCTCCGAGATTCATTGTTAAGTACCTCACAGTTGAAGTGTCCTCTTTACAACCATTTTTTTTCCTCGAAGTTTTGACTTACGCCAACTATAAGAAGTAGCTAGGTAGTTATGAAATCGAAACCCTTCTACTTCTTGTTTTGGAAGAACCTGTACGATAAATAATTTGGCAGCTGATGTGCTTTATAGTCTGCTTCTAGTAAGTGTAAATCATCTCAAACAAGGAATCTTGTCCAATTTAGTGCTTTTAAAGAAAAGAAACTTAACACGAGAATTTTATATACGAAGCATGAGTCCATTTCTTCAGTTACACAAGTAACTAGGCTACTATCCGAGATAAACATTTTTAACGACCATATCGAAGGCAGTAGCTGGGCATTTGGTTGGGAAGTATTTACAACAAAATAAGCGATGCACAAAAAATCAGAACTAACATGTCTGGCCATGGCGATGTGAGATAGGTTGATCCGATGTACTGATGAGGCGTGCCTTTACTGTTGCTTTCATTAGGCTGTCGTTGGCCTTGTGGCGTAGGTGGAGACACCAAAATGAATATCGCACAATGGTATCTAGTGCTAGTTGTCAAAGGTAGTGCTTGAATTTAAGTCTCTTTGGCAGGCCTCAGCTCAAGCCATATCCTTGCAAGCAAATCGATAATTAAGGTTAACTTTGGTTCTTTGAACTAATTGGGGCAGTTTAAATGGCCTTTTCAGAATTAAGTAACAAAGGTTTAGTGCAAGTGTTATAACTGTAGATAGGAAGAAGACAGTGAGAAAGGAAAGACAAGAACTTCATAAGTTCACCTATAGCTTTATCGAATAGTCTACTATAGCATGTTTGCATCACAAAGTATCAAAGGTCTCTTCATGAGTTCTTGAACTTCAGCACACTTCATTTGAATAAAACTGGATGAGTAAATGGTCAGTTTACACTTTCTCTTCCCACCCGTAAAAGGTTGACTTCGTTACAACAAGCCGTGACCTTCCTGCAAAAATTGATTGTGTTCTTTTTATGTCTGTCATACTTTGTTGTAGGTACATCGAAGAGGAAGATCTACTCAGATTCTTAAAGAGTGAGGAGGTTTATACCATATTTCCTCTTTTTGAAGGAGCCATAGAGACCGGACGGATCACAAAATCATCTTTCAGAAATTGGGTGGTAAGAAATCAGGAGCATGACCATTTCTTCTTGGACTCATTGTCAAGTTGGCATGGATTGCCCTTCCATTAATATTAACTCACATCTTTAGGACTTTCATCAGACGTGATAATCGAGGTTTGTGAGCCTTATTAACGTCTTCAACAATCTGTCTTAAAAGACCAGCCTAACAGTCAGCAAAACTTTCGCACTAGAAACCTGTAAAGGTTCCGGTTTTTGGGAATGCATTAGGCATCCCTCCCACCTCTCTGTGAGATATTTGGCCCTAGTACTTTAGGAGGAAGTATACGATTCCACTGGAATAATTTCTTTCGTTTGAGCCATGCCTCCACCAAAGCTGGTGAATGAAATTTCAACAAGTCTTGTTTTGACTTGGATAATCTTCTTTTTTGTTAGCAGCCTCATAGAAAAGTTCATTACTATTTTCTCAAATATACTTCGAGCCGAGCCTCTCAGCGCTATATCTTCTCAAGGGCAGCCTGAAAAACACTCCCAGTGAAGACTCGACACTAATTTCGTGATCGAGCTACAAGCAATCTGCCTGGTTCTTGATTCTCGATCCTGCTAGAAAGCATTGTTGTTTCCTTTAGCCTTCCATAAATTCTATCAGTAGCAGTGAAACTAACAATATGTTGCTGAAACTGTAGGTACATGCTTACGTTGAGCGAAAAGCTTTAGCGCATTCCTTGAACGACACAAAAACTGCTGTGCATCAACTTCATAGGCTTGCAAGTGCAATCGTGATTGTAATTATAATCGTGGTGTCTCTTCTTGTACTGGGGTTGGCCACAACAAAAGTCATCTTCCTTGTAACATCTCAACTGCTGCTTGTTGGCTTCATGTTCCAAAATACATGCAAGACGATGTTCGAGTCCATCATCTTTGTGTTCGTTATGCACCCTTTTGACGTTGGTGATCGCTGTGTCATTGATGGTGTCCAGGTAATATTTACTAATCACTGTAATTATTTAGGAATCATATAAACCTAAACCATCATATAGCTGCATACTATTGATCCCCATTTTTTTTTATTGTATCTCTTCTTGATTACGTTACACGAATATTTTATGGTTTTGTTGCACATAAGATTGTACATAGGAAACACTTGAAGCTCAATGAAGCGCGTGCGCGCGCACATACACACATATGTATGTGTGTGTGTCTATACATATATATATATATATATATATATATATATATATATATATGTGTGTGTGTGTGTGTGTGTGTGTGTGTGTGTGTGTGTGTGTGTGAGAGAGAGAGAGAGAGAGAGAGAGAGTTGATCCGTTGATAGTGTTAGCAACTTGAGTTAAGTTGCCAAAGCGATCTGGTCGTCCACGAGCGATTTGTGGACGGTCCAGATTTTTGTTTTTGTTTTTAAGTCCGTCCGCCATATAATGTAACGGACGATTTTTATACAAAAACACCCTCGAGGCGTGCATTACAGTGCTTGTCCGCTACATAATGTAGCGGGCATAAACCAAAGAAATTTCCAAGTTAGACAGTCTTTGTGGTTGCCTCGGGATACCCGCGGTTACCTGAGTTATATAAAAAAACCCACTTTTTTTTGTCTCTGCTTTAAGGTTCACACTCACACTCTCTCTCTTCCTCATTTTTCTCAACCGCCCTCCTCTCTCTCTTGGTCTCTGATCGCAGCCAAAGAACTCGTTGAAGCCCCAACCTTGAGCTTGCAGGCTTCTCGCTCCAGCCGTCCACCACCCACGGCCACCGGCCTCAGTCCACTATCCAGCACCAAAGATCTAGATCTTGACAGATCATCAGAAGAACGCGAGTTACTGTCTTTCTACCTGTAATTGCTAATGTTTCGGCTCACAACGGCTCAAACGGCCAGTGAGATAGACCGAGAGTGCAGCTGGCCATGCCCGGGTGATAAAGGCAACTTTCTTAGTATTTCATCTAAGCGACGAGCCAATAGTGACAAGATGCTGGCTGTTCCCCCATCTCTCATCTCTCTAGTCTCATCTGTAATGTCTCTGCTTACTGAACCTGCGAGAAACACCAAAAAGGGTACACGTTGACATCATTTAAAACGCAGCTTGATTTGGAGTAAACATAGTTAGTGGTCCAGAAGAACACAAATTAAACCTAACTGTGAGCTTTGGGCTGAGTACGGGAATGTGTTTTCTTCTTGAAATTGCGAATTTTGGCTATGCATCACGAGGATATGAGGAGACCAGGGGTGGAACCAGGAAATTTTTCAGAGGGTGCAAAAATTATGTCAAATTCCCCAAGGAAATTTTTAAAAATAACATTAAAAACTATTAATTTTTTTTTTTTGCATACCATTAGGAATTTCTTTCTTGTTTAGGGTTTTTATAGGGTTTGTTGCCTAATAAGTAAATTCTATTGATGAGGTAAAGTGCTAAAAAGTTGTGAAATTATAATGTCTTGCTTACTGAAAGGGTGCCGCCAGTTGCGGGTTCTCTTATAGTTTGCATCTTAGTCAGTTAATCTTAATTTTATTTTTGAGAGTTGTTTTTTCAATTTGCACCATTAATTTTATTGGAACAGTAATAATCAATTAGCAATATTCCATGTCGGCAACAGTAATTAATTTTAGTCGGCAACATACAACAATAATAAATTAATAATCAATTAGCATAATTAAGATATAGTCTGTGATAAGTGATAACATTAACAATAATTTACAGCTAGCTGAAGAGCAACAATAATTTACAATATTAAGACAGTGTACAAAAAGTTATATACCAATGAAATACTCCACTGTCTACACGTCTCCACTCTCCACAAGCAGTCGAAGAGCAACACTGCAGCAGCCAGGCAGCCAGCAGGGATCATCGGTGTCAGAGGGGCGTCAAGCACTACAGCAGGTCAAGCAGCCAGCCTGAGCGCGGTGGCCGACAGGGTGAGGCCATGAAGGGCTAGATCTGGCGACTGGTCGTTGGTCGGACGGAGTAGCCGACAATCGAAGTCTCATCGTCGGCGGTCGGCCGTTCTTCAAGAGTTCAAGATCTGGTCGTCCTCTTGTCGAAGATCTACTGTCCAAAGGTGGGTTCAGATTGCTTTGTGGGCTCGCAGGCGATGGCCAGATCCGGTTGCCGGTCGGAGTAGCTCTGTCCACTGTCCACCGGTGAGAGAGAGTGCCGAAAAAAAATTCTTCAGAAGTCAGGGGGTGCTTCAGCCCCCCCTTGTCACCACATAGGTCTGCCCCTGGAGGAGACCAACTGGCCTAGCTTTAGAAAGGGCCGACAACAGTTGACTTACAACAGATTCCTGTTATTGGTATCTGCTACATAATGTAGTAGATCAACTGTCACGGATGGCTGACAACAGTTGACTTCAAAACCAACAAATATCTTTGATTTATGTCCGCTACATTATGTAGCGGACAAGCACTATAGTGCACTCCTCGAGGGTATTTTTGTAAAAAAATCCATCCGCTATATTATGTGGCGGACGGACTTTAAAAAACGTAAAAAAAAAAAGATCTGGACCATCCACAGAGTGGACGGCCAGATCGCCCTGGTAACTTAACTCAAGTTGCTGGCACTATCAACGGATCAACTCCCTATACATACATACATACATACATGCGTACGTACGTACATACATACATATGTACGTACGTACATACATACGTACGTAGATATATACATACGTACATACATACGTATTGATGCAAGGGAAAGTGGGTTCGCAGTCAGCGTGAAGGTGTCACAAGGAATGCAGTCTGAGTCAGATGCCAAGTATGTCGATGTGGGACACAACAAGAGTGGAACAAGGGAAGAGACCAAGGGCTTCCCAGACCTGAGGGTGGCAGTGCTGCGAGGGCAATGACGCAGCGTGAATACACGACGATAGTCAAGGTCCGATGGCTAGGTCTAGACTCAAGGTCCTGCATGTTTCTCTCTCTAGAATTCTAGAGAGAGAAAGTGAAAGTGAGTGAATTCTGAGAATTTGAAAATCTGAAGTCCTTTAAATGAATTCTCAAGACCTCTATTTATAGAGGTTGAGATGATCATGTCATCATATGACACGTGGCACTCCCCTGAAGTGACATGTCACCGAGGGGTCCATAGCTACCGATGCTCCACAGATTGTCGAATCGCATATGCACCCGGCCTGCTCCGCACAGCGTCTCTCTGTCTGTCTGCAAAGATTGGCTCCCACAGCGTCGGTGTGGCCGGAAAACCCCTTGATCTAGCCACCAATCCAAGCCCTTGTAGAGTCTGATAGGCATGGCAGTGGTAGGGAAGACTCGACACCTAATTGTCAGGCAAACTAGGCGCGATGACCTCTAAAGACCTGCTACAGTCTCGAAGTGACCCGGGAATCATAATCCCCAAGGGTGCCGACGCAAGCCCCTGTGCCAGATGCCAGAGCACGTAGGCCAATCACGAAGACACCGTGGGGGAGATTGTGTCCCGGAGGAATCATCTATCTCGCAGGTAAGTCCTTGTGCAGAGCACTCGAAGCGGGTCAAGGTAGCATTCCGGAGGATCCATCTACCTTACGGGCCGAGGTAGCAACCCGAAGGAGCCGTGTACCTGGCGAAAGGGGATTTGAAAAGCTCCCTGATAGAGATAGTGTCTTAGAGAGCGAGCCTAGCTCACAGGTGTGTCCTTGTGTCGGAGCACTCAAAGCGTGTCGAAATAGCATCGCGGAGAGCTGTCTACCTGACAGGCGAGGTAGCATCCTAGAGGAGTCATCTACCTGGCAGAAGGGGAGTTGAAAAGCTCCCTGGTGGATATAGTGTCCTGGAGGAGTCGCCTATCCCTGCGGATGAGTCCTTGTGCCGGAGTACTCGGAGCGCGTCAGGCAGCATCCTGGAGGTGCCGTCTACCTGACGGGCCCAGGTAGCATCCTGAAGGAGCCGTCCACCTAGCGGAAGAGGAGTTGAAAAACTTTCTAGAGGAGATAGTGTCCGGATAAGTTAACTATCCCTGCGGGATGTTGCACACTCCGGAGAGTGGGTCAAATCATGTTCCACGTCCATGGTGAGGGGCGCATGGTGTAGTGAATAAAAGCGATGCCCGGGGGCATGTAACATGATTGTGGCGCACGGGCACATTGCCAACGGCCCCAGACAATGAGTATGGCGCATGAGTGTGGCGACGATCATCGCGAGACAATACCTGGTGCCAGGGGCACATGTCATGGAAGTCACGCATGGGTGCGGTGAAGTATGTATGGTGCCGGGGGGCACGACATTATGATAGAGAGCTTGGGAGCACAGTTGTATAAGTGGTGCGGTGGAATGTGTATGGTGCTGGGGGCACATAATGTGACAGAGAGCCAATGGGTGAGGCTGTATCAACAGCGCAGTGGAGTATGTATGGTGTCGGCGTGGGGCGACGGGGGATATAGAGACTGCAAGCTGGCGAGGCGACAGGCGTCACGGAGATGATGCGTGGGTGCATGACATGGGCATCGTGGAAACAGCGCACGGGCGACGGGCGATCAGGGTCACGGAGACGGGGCTGCCACGGTGGCGCAGGGCATGCAGGCTAGCGAAGGGGTGGTAAGGGGTCAACCAGGGTAGGGGGTCAGCCAGGGTGGGGTGGGGTAAGGGGTCAGGGGCTATGGTGAAGAAGGGGAAAAGATGAGAAGAGGCACTGTCGCGCACTAGCAGCGAGGGGAGGGGGAAAAAAATAAAATAAAGAGGGGAAGGGGCTTAGCGGGGATGGGATGGGGGGTTGGCAGGGGGGGTGTGAGGGGGTCAGGGGTTGAAGCATGAGGAAAAAAATAGGAGGAAGAAAGGGCGGCGGCAGTAATGGGGCTGCCGCGGGTTGGCTTCCGCCAGCAAGGTAGAAATGAGGTTTGCGAGGTGGGGGGTCGGTGTAGGTGAAGGGCCTGCCGGCCATGAGAGTTGCCTAGATAGCTGGTGACGGTGCATGAGGTGCGGCGGCGCGAGTTAAGAGAGAGTGTGTTAGGGTTTTTTTGGGAAATTAGGGTTTAGGTGATACGAGTAAGGGTTCGGGTGGGTCGGGTTTCGAGTAAATGGTCCGGGCGTGGGACTAAGAGAGTGAAAGGATGCGGGTCAGGTTTGTGGTTCAATGGGCGGCGGTTTGACCCGTTGGAAGCTGATTGAATAGAAGGGGAAATGGGTCGGGGCGATCACGGGTCGGTTCTTCCATCTGGTTTGTTTTTTAATTTGAAATTTGATTTTTCTTTCTTTTAGTTTTTTTGGGTAAACCCAAAGAAAATTTTCAACATGTATATAAAGAGCATGAGAGGTGTGGGAAATTTTTGATAAAGAAAATTTCAAAGTGGCAGGAAGAGAATGAGGTGGGGGGAGGGGTACGGTATGGAAAAATTTTGTAATTTTTTTCTAAGTGTGGGAGAGTGGTTGAGGGGTGTATGAAAAATTTTTGTAAAATTTTTTTCTAAGCATTGTGAAAGAGCATTGGAGGGTGAAATTTTTTTTAAGTATAGAATGAAGATGAGAGGGTGGTGACCCAACCCCGAGTAGGCAGGTTGAGAGGGAGGCGGATGAGGGTGAATTTTTTTTTTTTGAAAATTTTCCAAGTGTTGAGAAAAATTCTCAAGTGTTGGAATGAGCATAGAATGGAGGGGGTGAAATATTTTGTTGAAAATTTTTCTAAGTGTTGTAAAGAACATGGGAGGTGTTGGGGATGGAAAAATTTTGAAAATTTTTTTAAGTCCCGGAAAAGGAAGAGTAGGGCCGAGGGACACCGCGGGGGGTGGTGATCCGACCTCGAAAAATGAAAAATTTTGTCTAAGTTTTGAAAGAAAAAGAAATGGTGATGGGATCGCGACCACGAGAGAAAGGTTGGTGTTGGGGAGCAGCTTCTTGGGGTATGGTTTGCACAGGAGTAATGCCAGTAGCAAGAGGTCAGCCGTCAGGGAAGGCTGACTGAAGCAAGTCAGGTGCACGACCGGTGTTCAGGTGTCAACTGGCCATGCTAGGGTTAGGTTCCATCTCAATTGAGTCGTGCATCTCTAAAGTACTTCGAGCAAGGGTAAGGCATGGCACCGCGGGCTGAGGTGTAGTGAGTCCTACCACTGAGGGCCCGGAGGACTAAGGCAGCGATGCTAACGACACTAAGACCTGGGTAGGGTCTAGAACTAGCCTAGGCCCTGAAGGCTGGATCTGAGTAGGATGGGCCAACGCCAGAGCTTGAGGTGACACAGGGTAAGCATCGGGCATAAGATGGGAAGCTTTGAGGCTTTGAGGAGTTGGTGACTATGAAGTCAAGACTTGGATTGATTTTTGCATTTCTAAGATGACAGCCATGAGAAAAGATTGAGTCTTGGAGTTCGGTGATGGTGGGAGTAAGGTGTTGGATTATGGCAATGACGATTGCAGCCACATTGGGTGCATCCATCTCGGGGGAGGCTGGAGTTAGTTATGGCTAGTCTCTTCTTGGTCCTCAGGGTGATGCTCATCTTGAATGACTGGGTTGAGACTTTAGCTGGTAGTCCTGGTAGCCTACTTTGCTGAGGCATGGTTGCTTGGGTGTGTTAGGCAAGGGATGAACTGCACTACGATGCTCACCTTCCCAATGGAGTTGCCAAAATGATGCCAAGGAAAATGGGTTCACAATTAACGTGGAGGTGCCACAAGGAATGCAGTCCGAGTCAGATGCCAAGTATGGCGATGTGGGACACAACAAGAGTGGAAAAATGACAGAGACCAAAAGCTTCCCAGGGTGACTACACGATGATAGTCAAGGTCTGATGCTTAGGTCCAGAGTCAAGGTCCTGTATGTTTTTCTCTCTAGAATTCTAGAGAGACAAAGTGAAAGTGAGAGTGAATTCTAAGAATCTAAAGTCCTTCAAATGGATTCTCAAGACCTCTATTTATAAATGTTAAGATGGTGATGTCATCACGCGACACGTGGCGCTCCCTGAGAGTGACACGTCATCGAGGGGGTCCACAGCTGCCGGTGCTCCACGGACTGTTGAATCGCATATTCACCCGGCTTGCCTCATATAGTGTCACTTTGTATGTTTGGAAAGACTGGCTCCCACAGCGTCGGTGTGGCCAGAGAATCTCATTGATCTAGCCACAAATCCAAGCTCTTGTAGAGTCCCACAGGCCTGGCAGTGATGGGGAAGACGCGACGCCCAACTGCCAGGCATACTAGGCTCGATGCCTTCTGAAGACCTGCTCCCGTTTCGGAGTGACCCGGGGGTCATAGTCCCTAGGGGTGTCGATGCAAGCCCCTAGTGCCAGAGCACGTAGGCTAGTCATGAAGACACTTTGGCAGAGATAGTGTCCCGGAGGAGTCGCCTATCCTGAGGGTGAGTCCTTGTGTCGGAGCACTCGGAGGCGTCAAGGTAGCATCCCGGAGGAGCCGGCTACCTGACAAGCCGAGGTAGAATCCCGAAGGAGCCGTCTACTTGGCGAAAGGGGAGTTAAAAAGCTCCCTGGCAGAAATAGTGTCTTAGGGAGCGAGCCTATCCCACTGATCAGTCCTTGTGCCGGAGCACTCAGAGTGTGTCGAGGTAGCATCCTGGAGGAGCGTCGACCTGACAGGCCGAGGTAGCATCCCGGAGGAGCCGCCTACCTGGTGGAAGGGGAGTTGAAAAGCTTCATAGCAGAGATAGTGTCCCCGAGAAGTTGCCTATCCCTGCGGATAAGTCCTTGTGCCGGAGCATTCAGAGCTCGTCAAGATAGCATCCCTGAGGAGCCGTCTACCTGACGGGCCGAGGTAGCATCCCGAAAGAGCCGTCTACCTAGTAGAAGGGGAGTTGAAAAGCTCTCTGGCAGAGATAGTGTCTAGGAAGAGTCGTCTATCCCCGCGGGATGGTGCACATTCTGGAGAGGAGGTCGAAGCATGTTCTACGTCCATGGTGAGGGGCGCATGGTGTAGTGAATGAGAGTAGGGCCCGGGGGCATGTAACATGATTATGGCGCACGGGCACATTGCCAACGGCACGAGATAATGAGTGTGGCACATGAGCGCGGCGATGATCGTCGCTAGACAATACCTGGTGCCAGGGGCACATGTCATGGAAGTGGCACATGGGAGCGGTGAAGTGTGTATGGTGCCCAGGGGCACGACATTGTGACAGAGAGCTTGGGAGCACGACTGTATCAGCTGTGCGGCACATGGGCATGACAGAATGTGTATGGTGCAGGGGCAGGCAATGTCATAGAGAGCCAGGGGGCGCGGCTATACCAGCGGCGCGGTGCATGGGTCTGGCGGAGTAAGTATGGTGACGGCGTGAAGGGCGACGAGGGTCGCGAAGACAGCGCGAGGGGTGACGGGGGTAGTGAAGACGGAGTGTGGGCTACAGGCGACCAGGGTCGGGGAGAAAGCACCCGGGCGACAGGCGACAAAGGTCGCAGAGACGGCGCGCTAGCGGTGGGTGTCGGGGACAATGCATGGCTCCTTGAAGAGAAGTGAAGGGATGGGTCGACCCCTTGAAGGGGAAGGTGGCCGACCCCCCTTAAGGTAGCTGACCACCCTTAGGGGGAAAGCACGCCAAGGTTGTTTCATGAGCAATTCACGTGACTTGAGTATGTGTCGCTTTGACCGGCTTGTGTGAGTTGAAAATTTACCATTAAATATGTGACGTGTCATACAAACAGGACCCCTGGTGAGCCCTTGGGTGCGACCAAAGTAGGTTGGGAACAGATCCACATCTACCGGTAGAGATCTCAACTCCCTGCCTAGTAATGGTTAGCCTTGCCTCTCTCTCGCTCCCCCTATTTTCCTGGATCCCTTTACTATTTAAGACACCTTCGGCCTAAGTGGACCCCTAACCGCTCCTAAGAGTAGCAATTAGTCTACAAAATATCCAATCTGAGCCATCCACAACCTCTAGTGGACGACCAGATCACCGATGGAGAAATAACTATTTCTCCACCGATAGATAAGGATCGATCCCCCACCCCCTATGAATCCTTGAAGCTTCATTACTAAGGGAATTCTTTCTCAAGGGTACCTCAATGGAGATCTCTCAACAAAGTGTTTCACAATTTCTTATTGTGGTACCCCCAAAAGAAGATGATCTTCCACGGGAGGAAGAAGAGAATAACCTTGCCACAAGTCAAGAATGTATAGTGGCCTTTGTTATGATAAAAAAAAAAACTTGCAAAAGCTACCATCTAAGGTTACCATTTCATGCATGGTACAACTACCATGAAATGTGCGATAAGCCTTGATTCAAATGCATGAGGAGCCGGATAAGTATAGGTTTACTACCCCAAGTAATGTCCAGACTCCACCCCTTCAGCATCATGTTGTACAGCAATAACTTCAACAGATGAGGATTTGCTTTATGGGTCTGAGCCTCATAATCGACCATTCTTTATATATATATATATATATATATATATATATGAAAAAACCAAATCGCATACTCATCTATAGAGGTTCATCGGTAACATAATGCCAAAGCCATAAATGAAGCCACTTGGAATTGCGACGAGTGACTTATCTTGAAGTCCATCGTTGCCATAGGGTATTAACCAAGGCTCACAACAAGCATAGGGATGATTCCTCTAGAGCTTCGATCAAGGAAACAAAAGCGAATACTTGATTTCATATCATCGATGTAAAAACATCCTATAATCAGCTAATAAGAGGACTATAGACTCATGAAAATGGAGTTGTGCCCTCAACTTTACATCAATGCTTTAAGTTCCCTACAGATGAAGGAACTAGCAAGGTGAATGTTGACATTAAACTTTCATGGATACAGAGTCTTATTTTGCAAATGTCAAATTTCATCTCAATTTTGAGGTTATCCAAGAAGCACTTCCCGGTAACATCCCTACAACGGAGGCTGAAAAACTAGAGATAGAGAAATGTCAAGCCTTGATTGAAGAAAAAGACCCTAGTGGTAGAAGAAAATATACTATAGCTTCGTTGCCTACCAAGTTATTGTCTGATATCAATAAGACAGTGGATCTCTTAGTATTTGCACTGATATCAAGTTGGATACCAACAATAGGAAGAAGATCGCCATGAAGTGATATAAACTTTGTATCATAATACTGCACAATAAGGATTAGACTCTAAGTCTTTCGATAACAAGATTTCTAGTGCTCCACTCAAATTTGAAGATGGTGGTCAAGTTATAATCGATCAACTCAAAAGAACTTACTCAAGAACGGTGGAAGATCCTCTCCCGAATTCTATTAGTGCCTTACTAGTACTGCCGGAAGAGAAAGGTGTACTCTGATTTGTTTATCGAGTACACGGATGTGTTTGCATGTGGACAAACAAAAAAATGCCCGACTTTGATCCCAAAGTAGTCGTTCATCATCTTTTCGATACGGGGTGGCGGCCTATTCAACAATCCTCATGCTACCTCAAACCAGAGTTGCTATCGTTTATAGAAGTAGAAGTCAACAAGCTAATTATTTGAAACTGGTTTCATTCAAGAAGTCAAGTATCCTACATAGATATCGAGCGTTGTCCTCGTGAAAAAGAGGATATATTCGCATTTATGTTAATTTCTGTAACTTAAACAAGGTTTGCCCATAAAAATGACTTTTCGCTGCCCATCATCAAACTCATGGTGGATGCTGCTAAAGGGCATGAAGTTTTCTAATTCATGGATGGTTCATCCAGATATAATTTAATCAGAGTATCATTTAAAGATGAAGAGTACACCACTTTTCATACCCCAAAAGGTATCTATTGCTACAAGTAATGCCTTTTGGATTAGAAGATGCCGATGCAACATACCAACGAGATATGCAGCAAAATTTTGATGACACGCTTCACAAACAAGTCGAGTGTTATGTCGGCAACTTAGTTGCTAAAACAAAGCATAAAACATTAGTTTAAGATGAACCCTCTTACATGTGCTTTTGGGGTTGCTTGCAAAAAGTTCCTGGACTCGTTATTAGACATTGTGGCATTGGAGTAACCCTAAAACATATGTGATTTACAAAATGAAGGAGCCGAGAAACTTACACGAGCTCTACAGTCTTCAAGGTAACTTGACATTCATTAGAAGGGTTATCTCAAATCTTACCGGGCACTTTCAGTCGTTTAGTCACCTCCTGAGGAAACCTATACCTTCCAATTGGGATCGAGCTTGTACTATTGTAATCCTAAATATAAAAGAATATCTCTTCAATCTACCTATTTTAGGGCTTTGGTGTCAATGAGGCCTTTTGTTTTGTACATTGTAGCTCAAGAATGGTCCTTGGGGAACTCCTCGCTTAAGAAAATTAAGATGGCAAAGAGACGACTATGTACAATTAGAGTCACACACTTACAGAGGATGAGTTAAACTATCCTCATGTTGAGAAGATATGTTTGGCACTTTTCTTCTCCATATAGAAGCTTAAGAGCTACTTCAAGGCATACATGATTCAGCTAACGTCACATGCAGATGCAGTTGAATACGTTATGTCAAAGCCCATTCCATCAAGACGATTAGCTAGATGGTCAACCATATTTAATCAACATGAAATCAACTAAGTTTTTTAGAAAGGAGTTAAAGGACAGAACCTCACAAAATTCCTAACGGATCACCCCATCCTAGCAGATTGGGAAATTTCATTTTTGATAACTTTCCCAATGAAGATGTCATGTTAGTTGAGGTACTAACACCATGGACAATGGTGTTCGATGGGCAGGTATAGGAGTTGTGTTCATGGCATAACAACATCAAGATTTATCGTACTCTATTATACTCAACGAAAGATACTCGAACAATGTTGTGGAGTACCAGGCCTTGAAATGGGATTAGACCTATAATTTTTGGACTTTGATGTTGACGGTCATTCAACATTCATTGTCAACCAATTTTTAAATCCTTACAAATTTGAGAAGGATGACCTAATACCATATCATTGCTACACCACTTATTTTTCGAGTAAGTTTGATTCCTTAACCACATTCTAAGAAGTGAAAATAGTATCGTAAATGGTATTGCTAACTTACTCACGACTCTGACTTTTTCTTATGACCAAAATGCGGAGGTCCCGGTGTGTAACCGTAGGGTTGTGCCTCAGCTGCCAACCTACGAAGTTCTATTGATGTAATCTTTATATCGATCATTGGCACAGACGACTGGACGTGGTAGCTTGTCTACTATCTTGGGCTCAAAAATTTTCCACAGCTCCCCCATCGTAAGACAGAAATCAGGAGACAATCGTATCAATTAGCCTTCTATAAAGAAACCCTTTAACGTCGCGGCTTTTAAAGGTATATTTCTATTTGTTTTGGGTGCAAAGACGTGAGTCAAGTGATGGAAGAATCTCATTCTGGTGTTTGTGGAGCTCAGCAATTAGGATCAAAACTACACTTCTAGATGAAAAGAATGGGGTGTTGTTGGCTGACTATAGTGAAAGACTTTCTGGAGTACGCTAAAAGGTGTCAGGCTTGTCAATTTCACGCTAACTTTATATATCAATCGCCCAAGCCGTTACATCCTACCATCACTTCTTGGCCTTTAGATGAATGGGGTTTGGACATAGTTGGACCATAATCCATGTTTTTAGGTGGTCAGCTCTACATCTTAGCTGTGACAGGTTACTTTTCCATGTCGGCGAAAGCAATACCTTTGAAAGAACTAAAGAAGGATACTGTCGTTGGCTTCATTGAGTACAAAAACTACTGCTACAGTGTAGCTTGACATATTATGTCAGGTAATGCCAAGCCATTCTATAATAAGTTGGTGAATCAACTTTATGAGAAGTTTGATTTCAAGCAACATAAGTCTTTTATGTAAAATGCATAAGGCTTACAACAAGACTCTTTGTAGCTTGCTAAAGAAGGTGGTGGCTAACTCAGCATTATTGGCATGAAAAAATAGGAGAGACTCTTTGGGCATATCGAATGACTTGCTGAACTCCAACCCAAGCTATGTCATACTCTCTTATTTATGGTGTGGAAGTAGTCCTTCCACTTGAGCAGCAAATTCCATCGCTTCAAATAGCAACACAAGAAGGCTCTACTGGTTAGGAAAATGCACGACTTTGCCTTGAAGAATTAGAAGCCTTTGATGAAAAGGGACTAGAAGCACAACAGAGGCTAGAATGCTACCAAGCTAGACTCATGAAAGCTTTCAACAAAATGGTTCGATCGTGATCTTTCCAATTTAATTGATGATTGGGTGCTCATCACTCAACGACCAGTCATCCCTACACAAAAATGGGGAATAGGTTCTCCTCAAAGTGGGATGGTCCTTACATTATGCGAGAAATCTAGACCATGGTGTATAAAAGATTGTTGGCCAAGAATGTGAAAACGTTGGGTGACAACTAACCTCAAGTTCAGTCAATGCAAAAGGAAACATACAAAGAAAAAAAATTGAACTGCTCTTCGACTTGATCCCTCCTCATAGTACATAGGCAGCTTGGGACAAATCCCGAGTTTAGTCACAAAATACATTACTATAAAAAAATAAATCATGAAAAGAAGATAATGTCAAGAGGACCAATCCATCCACAAAGAATATTCAATTTCATCTCTGTGATTGGAAATCATTATCGACATTTTCTCCATGGCTTCACCCTTTATTATAGCGATGCTAGACGCTGCCTTCAATTAATCCATGGCTTCTTTTGTTGAATTTACCTCATGCTTAGCATCCTTAAGTGAAGTAGCTTCGGTATGGAAATCCATCTCTAACTCTCTCTCTTTCAGAAGGCATAACTTTTCTTTAAGCAAAGAACGCTCAGCTTTAATAGATTCCAAATTCTTGGTGCATTCAATATGTTGGTGTTTTGTTGAAGTAAGAAGTGAAGATGCTTCCTTGAAATTCTTTTCTGCTTCGGTTTTTCGTCTCACAAACCTAATCATCTAAAGACATAAGTCTTGCTAAATGGTGCTCCAGATGAAGGTATGTCTTTAAATCATCTACATAACAATAGATGATTTCTGCCAAAGGTGACGGATCGCCCTTAAGCATCTATTGCACCTATATATGAAAGCATACTCTTCAATGATGTGCTGAATGTGAAAAATTGAGGCATCCTTTAACCTGCCTAACAATGTTGCACCCATACCTCTATAGCATCAACAACAATTCTCGAAGAAAGTCATCCTGGTTGGTAAGTAGATACTAAGTCGGTAGGAACTTTTCTAGAAAGACTTCTCTTTTCATCTTTCCTTTGAATGATTAATAGGGTTCTTGTATGTACATAAGGAAAAACATGGGGATGATGGTCTTTTATGCTCTGATGGATGACCATTGTCAACATTTTCGGATGCTCGGACATGTGCTTTTTCCACCCCATTTTCTAATTATACCAATGAAGAGGTAATCTCAACATTCAGTTGTTCATGATCAATTATCTTTGCCACTTCTCGGTGTAGCATGCTTATATCCCCAACTGACCTCTCGCTAACCTGAGTTTCGGTCCCAAATTTGTCTTGATATGTAACCATATCTTCAAGCTCCTTACTTACTAATTGAAATTCCACAGCATATTTTGGTATCCCTAAGATCTTAGTAAAAGGACGTCACCATATTCAGTTGTGATGTTCGTTCGTAGGCAGGGTAGACTTCTCTATGCATTTTTAAAAAGGAAAAAAGGAAGAAGAAGAAGAAAAAAGGTTAGAAATGTTGAGTCGAGTTCCCAAAAATGCATTGGGGCAAAAAAAACACATTAGTGATTTTTCTCGAATGGATAATGCGTGGTTTTGTTGGGTAAGCCTTGAGCTAGAGTGACAAGAAATTTTTTGGAGTTGCCTCTTCTGTACTCAAACATCTTTTCTTTGTAGGAGGGGAGCCAACAACCTTTCTCTGTCTCTTATAATTGCACTTTAGGATCGCTAGTGTCAATAATTTGCGTTGGTTGTCTCTCTTGTTTGGACCATTCAATTTGACTAATTCGGTCCTCTTCCTTATACAGCTAAGTTAGTGTTAGAACACACAAAACATGTCGAAAGCTCTATGACAGGAAGGGAAGTGCATTCTACTTCTCTTTCTAATGACTTGGATTATCAAGTGAAGTTATGTCCATGACTTTCTAATAAGTGGGTATGATGTGGTCAAAATAGTTACGTGTCTCCCCTGCCCACATATTAGTTGATTGAGCATTGCCTTGCCATTATGGCAAGAAAACTTAAGAATATGGCCCCAAGAAAATATTGTATCACCAAATTACAACCAACTCATAAAGCGTGGTTGTTCTAATATCTTTGACCAAAGTCCCAAGATAGTCTTAGCAACATCCAAAATTTTGGAAAATTGATGAGGGCTATACAGCACCACCACATAAAGACTTTCCCTACTCAGAGACAAGTAAGAAGGCCGAGCACTAACGTCATACTCAATGTCTTCAGCTCTGGTATGAAAAGTAGGACTATTAATCAAACTTAGCACTTTCTTTGGGCTAAATGTTTGCTAATGTTTGGAGCTCAAAGCTTGGAATATTTCACGAGCCACCATTGGGTCATGCGCCTTGTTGCAAAATCGACCTCTGAATGAACACATCAGTGGTTAGAATGGTGCAGTTTCTGAGAAATCAAAGAAGTCGAATGTAATGTCATGGCAGAACGACTAAACATGCACGAGGACCTTCTTCAAAAGTATATACGCAATTGAGACCATTATAGATGCTGGCAAGGACCAATATGGCCAAGCTGAATTGTATTCCTTTTGTCATCAAGGAGGCTACTTTGATGATTTGTGGACAAATGCAATAGCTGTGGTTAATGGGAAAGACAAAGGTGCATAACCAATTAGCCAAAATGTTATCGAATGTACTTCGTCTTCATCAGTGTCAACCCCCAAATATTTGAAGATGACATTTTTCCTAGGTTGCCGATCTTGACAAAATAAAATAAAAAAAAGCTTGATTGAGAGAAAATCCCATTTGTGAGAACTAATATCAGTAAGGAATGGGTCATCATTTTTCCAAGAAACCACCAATTAACCCAATAGAAAATATAATTGTACAATGTAAAGAATCATTTGTGACATCTATTTCACTCCGTATAAGTGATACATACAAAATCAAAAGCGACAACTGAGAGGAAGTGCTCGCTCTTTTGAGTCATCAAGACCCAAGATTTCTTCCAAGCTTGGAGTTACTCCATTATATATCTCACAAGTGATTCGAAGCCCGCCTATTGCCTTTGAGTCCCAAAGAGAAATTGACATCTCCCCTTTTGCAGTATGCAATGCATTATCACTTGATATTTCCTTTTCAAGAGAAAGAAAGAAAGAAAAGGAAAGAAAAAAAACATTATCTCTCAAACAAATTAAAGAATAAAGAGATAATAGAGATAGAGGTTTGCATTCATCGAAGATCGTCATCCCATATTTACAGTAGAAACCTTCGGTAGATCTTCTAGCTTTTGGTTTTCTGTTGACTTTTGACATTGAGAGAATAAAAGCTTCTGCACGATTTTTTTGCTCAAGCCTCTGAGAAAGCCTCAAACTTTCGATTTTGAGGTGATTGCTCGCAGGAATCTTAAACATCTGTCGTTTACTTAGGATCACGCTGAAATGCCCTCGAATAAACATCAAACTTTGTCGTCTTTCCACATCATCTTAGAAGGATCATGCCATCAGATTCAGGATCACATCGTCAGTCCCTCAAATGGATATCATGATTTTGCTGTCTTTTTGCATCATATCGAAAATATTACACCAATGAAATCAAAACTGTCACCGGGTCCTTGATTCAATACACTTATAGTCGATTCAATACACTTGTAGAAAGAGATTAATCAGATGATTAAACAGAGATTGTATCCACATCTCATTTTCCTAGATATATGAAATTCTCACTTGTGGCATGTATATCTTTTGTTATTTTTAGACGCTCAAAGATTGTGTTTACATTCCTCAATAACTTCACGTCAGTATTAATTTTATGTAGTATTACCTCAATCCCTAATTGCTCCTTCTACGGATACAATATTGCAGCTAAAGAGGTCCTATCTTACTACTCTTGATCTAGTACACACTGATGTTAAAAGATTTGAGTTAATTGTTATGAACTGTGATTAATGTAAAATTTGGCATGCATTATAAAGATGATTAGAGGTTACAATTTTGCGGTTTGCCATAAAAAATTAGATACGACAAAATTACTAAGGGGCCTATTGCATAAAGAAAATTTTTGGTAGAAGGATCCCAGCTATGAAAAATCACACAAGCTATACATCTTGTAGAGGAATTAGTGGCACCATTGCTTCACATTATCTACTACAAACTTCAATTATTGATTAATGTTCTATTTGTGTATTAGTACTGAAAAAGTATGAATATTTACTTATTTTTGTGCAGATGATCGTAGAAGAGATGAATATTTTAACAACCGTGTTTCTAAGATATGATATGGAAAAGATATACTACCCAAACTCTGTCCTTCTCACAAAGCCTATCAGCAATTTTAGAAGAAGTCCAGACATGGGCGACGCAGTTGATTTCACCATTGATGTTTCCACTTCTACTGAAGATGTCAATGCTCTTAAAAAGGCAATACAAACGTAAGCTACTCCTTTACACGATTCACGGTATTGGGAGCACTTTTATTAATATATCTATGGTACAACGTATAGAATTTTATAGGAGTACAAGAGAAGGATACATACACTATTTAAAGTTTTGCAACATATTGTAAAGGTCCAGTTTTTGTGTTCCATACAGTAATCAAAACCTTATAATTTATTTGGGTAACTTATTATTCCTAATTGATTGCAGATACATAGAAGGCAAGCCCAAGTATTGGAACCCAAAACATTCAGTGTTAGTGAAAGATATTGAGAATGTGGACAAGATGAAGATGGTTTTATGTGTTTTACATACAATGAACCACCAAAATTATGGTGAAAAAGCTGCCCGAAGATCAGAACTAGTGTTCGAGCTGAAGAAAACTCTCGAGAACCTTGGTATAAAATATCATTTACTTCCACAAGAAGTACACCTCACCCAAGTCCATATGGATACTAGGTGGATCCCTTTCCAATCTTGAAATTAATTTGGTCAAATAGTTTGACAGAATTTCGGATTGAAATCACGATGTTGATAAGCTTCAGTTCTTTCACTACCATATCATGTATAAAAATTCCTAATAAAAATGTTCTTCATTGCAATACTATGTCTCATGTGTTACTACTGTCCTGCATACTTGGGTAAGATAAATGGGTTGAAGGCCTTCCCTTTGTGTGGGAAATATAGGAATACAAGTTATCTATTCTACATATAAAAACATGTAATCATTAATGCTAAAAAAATAGATGATTCTGTCATTAAGGAAAAATGGGATGGATAGCCAACCTACACACTCAGAAAATTATCAAAAGAAAATTCAAGAGGCATTCAATCCTTAAGAAAACAATGGAGATGGACTCCTTAAGCAAAAATTGCACTACGTGCATCAAACCTAGCATTAAATTAAAAGCTCGACCATGTCATCTTTGAAAGGGATATAAAAAAATTTCAACGACCCATTCTCCCACTCCAACTGAACTGCTAGAATCCTAATCCTAAATGCCAAAACATCCATCATATAGCTCCAAACCTTGGATGTTTCCCCGACCCCCATTGATCAGAAACATGGTTGCTCACAACCTAGCAGCTAGGACTCTTTTGCTTAATTTTTGTGGCCTTATTTCACCTTTTTCCCTTCTTTTATTGAACATGGAATATTACAGTAATAATGTTGTAAAATCTTGTTCATTTTAATATAACTCTTTTACCACAAAAAAAAAAAACAAATGGGGGTGGATCTCACAAAAAAAATGTTTATTTAGCTCCATTAATGACTTTTTAATTAGATTTTTAGGTTTTTTTGTGATAAAATTTTTACTATTAGAGCTTTTTCACAGCAAGTTCCTTTTTAATGGTAATATCCTTGAGTCCCCTAAGGTTGTGGTGTACTCTCAGTCAACGCAATCAGCCTCAAGAATGCTACTAATCAGTCCTGACTCCAAAAGATTCGTAACAAATATACCCTATCTTTATAACACAATCTCTATTATGTGTGTTTTTTGCTTATGTCAGCATCTCCTAACTAAAAAATGCCAAGACAACCCTTTGCGCCCGAGCAACAAGACTGCATGTATTGCTCAAGCAAGTACCACCCAGTGTGGTAGGGTAATGCACAAGTGTTACCTGACACGGTCTAGCTTTAGTTCTAGCCTGAGAAACAGCAAAACCCAGTGGGAGATCGTCGTCTCACCGTGTTTTGTTAATTCGAAACCTGGCCGAGCTTGAGTGCCAGGCTTTTTTGCCAGCCTTTAGCTGATAATAAGGGTTCGCATCAAAGTAAAAAATATTGCAAAATGTGAAAGTCAAGACTACAATTGCAAAAATAAAACGCACCCTTTCAGGGGATAGTGAAAAGTTATGTTCATTGAAAAGCCAATAGTGGGCAACAAAAGTGCTTGAACGATTATAAAAGAAAATTATGAAAAGAAAGAAGCAAGAACAAGATATCCTAAGGTGCAGGAACATTCCCAGGCTGAACACTCCTCTCCTCTTGGGAAACAACATCTCCAGCTTCAATGGGCACAACAGTCTCCCCCGACGGTGACCTAAAAGTGGGCACAACTATGTCTTCTAGGAAAAGGCTAGGATACTTGGCAACTCCTTGGCATTCTGAAAACCTTGCTCAAAAATAGAAAGACCATCCTCTGTTCACTTCCGTAGCCACTCTTTTCCAGCTTGCCATCAAGAAACTCTTGCATAGCCTTGTTCCCGACTTCGGCTTTCTCAGTCTTTAATTTTTCATATCTCTTCTCCAGGCGGCTGACCTTAGCAAGTAGATCTGTGTTCTCTGCCTTCAAGTCATTGACCTCCTTGCCAAGCTTGTCAGCCTTGCCCACAGCCATTCTCTTTTCAGTCTCTGCGTCGCGTGCCACGTCCATCGCCATTGCGAATCTATCTTGCATCTGGCTGCTATAGACGAAGACATTTATATGATAGAGAAACGAGAGAAGTCCAATTAAGAACTCAAGGGGAATAAGTAAATAAGTTACGTTATAGGCAGCTTGGACATGGGCCATCGCAAAGGCCTCATGGGGCTGGTTCTCCAGAATTGTTTTATCGCCAGGTAGCACCCCGTGAGCTAAGTGCTGAGCAGAGACATGTGAGCTCGGCATACCAGAATTGCCTTTCTTAATCGTCTATCTAGGACAAAAAATTAGATCCTTGTTAACAGGAAGGTAATCAACCACAAGTGAAGGCGAGAGAGCAACAGGAGCACGAGGTCTCTTAATAATAGGAGAAGACCCTTCGCCCGTACCCTCTTTTCTCTTTCCTTTGGAAGCCTTTTGCAATAGCCCTAAGAAGTCTCATTTCCCTTCTTCACTTTGCCATACATCTCTGTAGAAAGAATAGTCTCAGTTAAAGCAATCAAATTCAATAAGAGAAAGGATGAGATAAATATGGTTATAGATTCTACCTAGACTTAGAGTCCTAGAAGACGGCTTCCCTGCCGCTAACTCTGAAGTCTTACGCCCTAATACAGCACTAGATTCTACAACAGGGGTTTGAGGCACAAGCATAGTGGGGGCAGGAGGATAAGCCCCGCATGCCGCATCTCTTGATCTGTGAGAGGCTCGTCAATACAAAAGTCACCCCTCCTATTTATGTGATTAATGAGTTTCTTTGTGAGAGCATTAGGGGCGAGGAAAGCTTTCTTTTCAAAATCTTTACAGAACCCGTTCCATTTTTTAGGGAACTCCCATTTACCACTCGGCCACTGTATGAAGAAATACCTAGAGTGTCAACCTTTGATCACGCTAACCCTGTTGTGGATATAATACCATCCCACACTTTTGGCCACATTCTTTATAAAGCACACTTCAAGGTATAGCCTCATAAAGTCGTGGACCGTCACTGGATACCCTGAAGTTTTCATAAGGTAAATCAAGCCAACGAGTTTTCTCATCTTGTAATAGTTAAATAAGGCAACGGCAAAGGGGTGCATGGGGATTCTATAACTATATCTGATCTGGCCTTCATAGACACTCGTCTCCAAGTTTGTGCCCTAGTTGGCAGGCTCTTAGAGTGCAGGAACCCGAGCAGAGAATGGAGGAGGCAAGGGAGATTCCTCTAATAGCTCTATTATGCTCTCCTTGGTCATTTTGTTCCTCTTTTCATCTGAAGTGAACCAGGTATCTTCATCAAAGTTTTCTTCTGCTTTGTCCTTGATATCCCCTAATGCATCCCTATGGGGGAAACAAAGTGCTGGCCTGTGGGGTAGAAGTTCTTACTCTATTCCTAGAAGTTAAGGTGCCTACTTGAGAAGATCTACTTTCTGACTCGGATCCTAAAACATTTTCTGTTGAACTAGTCGAGGACGACGAAGAGTTACGCGATAACGTTGAGGACATCTGGCATTGAGAGTCCAAAATATTGGAAACTACTAAAGGAAAATAGATAAAAAAAAAAAAGCCGAACAAGAAAGGAGGAAGAAGAACTTACTTGCTGAGATTGAGCCGAGCATGAAGAGAGTGAGTAGTAGGGAAAAATGAAGTGGGGAACCCCAATATATAGAAGGAGCTTGAGTAACCGCCTCTAAGTTGGTGGCAACGTTCAATGTACATGTCTGTCGCTATCTTCAGAGCAATAAATTTTGAAATTTATTGGTGATCGCCTTAGTTTTGGTTGCAAAAAGACTACTACAATTGTGCGAATCCCTAAAAAGGTTTTTATGTGAGACACATTAAAAGCCCCCGCCACGTGGCCTAATGATCAAGTCCTTACCAGAGCAGGACTCTAAGGCAAGTGCTAAAGCACCACCTCCAAGTCATTGCCCGAGCAGAACTCTAGGGCAAGTGCACAAGCACCAGCTCCAAGTCCTTGCCCCAGCAGAACTCTAGGGCAAGTGCACAAGCACTAGCTCCAAGTCCTTGCCCGAGCAGACTACTCGAGCAGAATTCTAGGGCAGGTGCACAAGCACCAGCTCCAAGTCCTTGCCAGAGCAGACTGCCTAAGCAGAACTCTAGGGCAAGTGCACAAGTACCGGTTACAGGTCCTTGCCCGAGCAGGTTGCCCAAGCAGACTGCCCTAGCAGGACTCTAAGGTAGGTGCTTAAGCATCAGCTCCAATTCATTGCCCGAGCAAGACTCTAAGGCAAGTTTCCCAGCACCAGTTCCAAGTCTTTACCCGAGCAGACTGCACAAGCAGATTGCCTGAGCAGGACTACAACGTAGTTGCTCAAGCAATCAGCCAAGGCATTTCCGGACCAGAGCTCACGAGTAGAGTTCCCGAGCAATACTCCCGAACAGAGATCCCGAACAGGCTGCCCGAGCAGGTCAATCACACGCGATTTTTCATAATTCCCTCTGAGCTATGGATAACAGAAAATAGAAGCTCTCATCTGAACTGTTTTGAGTTAATTTTTTTACACCATGTGCTTTTGACTGTCCTTTAGAAGAACCGTCAAAAGCAGGGGGCATAATGATATTGATTAAATGTGCTCACCCAACCAAATGACGACAAGTGGCAAGGTTAACTTCGAGTCAAGCGAGAAGCCTGTATTTGGGATGAATTCTACTAGAGATGACATAATCCTGCTAGAACACTAATGCTATCTTCAAGGGATGGCAACGTGATTAATTAGAGTCCTAACACAGTTCTAGCGGGTTTCTAGACCTATCAGATAAGAGTCCTGAGGCAATGAGAAATTTCAAACTTGAAGTTACCTTCTTCCCCCACCACTTGACTTTTATCAAAACACACATCTACTACCCAAATCCCTCGGCGTTAGTCACTTAAAAGTTCCCAACTCTCTTCTTTTCTCGGGAATTCTAAGTTCACACGATCGTTGCCACTGCTGTTGGCATTATCGCACCCCCACCATAGGTCAGCATCTCACCACTCTATATCATCAATGCAATGCTTAATCACTGTAACCTCAACCCTCCCATCTACAAATTTGTGACCCACTCAAATCCAAATCTAAAGTCATATTGAGATTTTGCCAAATATGCATATATGGGTTTGGCTTCATTATGTGTATGTGCCCGCACACAAAGTTGTGTGTGTGATTGTGCGTCTGAAATTCAATTAATTCTGTATGTGTGTGTGCCTTTGTGTGCACCTCTGTGCATGTGTGTGTGTGCACATATCTGTATGGTGGTGTCCTTGTTCTTTGTGGTCTTGTGAGGTTGTGTCGTAGTTGTGTTTGTGGTGTTAGGGTGGTGCCGCGGTGGTGGCGCTGGAGTTGAAGGGGCAGATCCAAAGAGTGATTGGTCGTGTTGTGGTGAATGATATGGTGGTGGTGTTGGACTTGAAAGGGGAAGACCAAGAAAGCAGAGGCAAGTTCTGTTTGAAAGAAAAGGAAGATAAATGGTAAAATGTGGAAGGAAAACTCAAAAGGGCTAAATAAGTCATTTTACATATATTCGGTTGTCTCTAATTTGTTCGGTCGGATCAAAATGACCGATTTCATATTTCTAAGATTATCGCATCACCTTTTTGATATAATAATTATTATATACCTTCTTTTTATCATCACGTCAAAAATCATCCTTTTGCAGGAGGTTCAGAAGCACAAAATTCCCTCGATCCAAGATAATAAACTTGCGAACGTGAATCAATGGCAGCAAAAGCCGCCGACGCCAACCGCGAACTTATTTCACCCCCCCTCCCCCACCCCGCACGCAGACACACACTTTCACACATGCACACTCACGCACTGAGGCGCACACAAATGACTAGTACTATTATGTGTGATTTCTGAACGCAGATTAGGAGCCACGAAGTTGCCATAGCTGAACTCAACAATTTCTCTTCTTCTCGGGTCTGTTACCAACTCATTTTCTCTTCTCTTTTTCTCTTCTTGTCATAAATATGTCTAACACGCCAACTCCTTAAAATGCATATTTTATGTGTTGTTGCTGTTTTTGCCCTAACTTGTCAAGTTCATGAATGTTTAGTGCGCAGTGGAGTAGCAAGTTACATATGATTGTTGCCAAATGGAATCCTTGTTGTTTTGTATGTTGGATACTAATGGATTTTGAGTAATGTACAACACTGATTAAAAAAAAAACACCAACTAGAGTCAGACTTCTAAGTGGTTTCATTGGATGGCCTTCTGCGAATTCCTCTGATTGATCTAGTACCTATTCTAAAAGTCATAGCTTAAATAAGTAACATTTGGCAAGTCAGATTAGGGTATAAATAATATGTACGCCCATACTAAATCTACTCTAGGAATTTGCATGAACTCAGATGGGGAAACCCAATTGAACGCCCGGAGGGTAAGGGAATGTTACCTTTTCTCAGATCCCTGTTTGTATAACTGGTAAAGGCCGTAGAGGTTTAGAATCTGATCTTGCTTTTATCCGCATTGTGGGGGTTTGGTGGTGGGGATGCTATCTCCGAATGTGAAGCACAATAAATGTCGAGGAGGGGGAACAAAAAATACTTCTAACATTTTGGGACATATATCAAGTATGTGTTTGGTTGTCGAGGAATCCCTTCTTGGTCCCACGAGGTTGTTGCTAGAAAATGACATTTTATGTCGCCCATGCTACAACATGAGTTCTGCCTCAACCCTCGTCTTAAAGTTTTTGGGAGCCAAGTAAAGATCATTATACTCTTGAACTGAAGGCTTCGAGAACCTTAGCTTATATAATTTTCTGCCATACAAGTTATGAGTAGGATGCAAGAACAACATTCGCTACTACATGGCTTGGGCGTTGCAACAAGTCGATTTGACCAACTAGGTTTCTATTTGGGACAAATCATGTTAACCAAACACAGCTCACACATCATTGTGATGCTGATAGTGAAAACTTCCCACTGCAAGGACTTGGGAATTTAGACTATCGCATATTAGCAACGACCCTTCCTGGTCTATAGCCAGCTGGGTTGTATTCCTAAATTGTACATCAGGACACCAACACTGTACAGTGCCATGTTTATTTTTCTTAGTTGTGATAGCTACCATGTTAATGATTCAAAAAAGTCGTTTTGTTTTCTTAATACCTAGTGGTTCTTTGTCTCTGTCTTTCTTTAACTGAATAAAAATTATTTAGTTTATTAATTTTATGTTCCTGGACGAGCCATATAACCCTCCTCCGTTGACACATGCCAACTGAGCTTGCATCCGAGCTTGCATATAGCAGGGGAGTGGATTTAGTTAGTCCGGAAGATATACACTTGATAGACCGATTAATGCGCACATTCCATTGTGTTAACACCCAAATTGTCATATAATTAATGCCCGTATCCTCGTAAGAGTTTGAAAAGATACTATTTTCTGACCTGACAAATTTGTTACATAAAAGGACCACTGTTGGGTTCTCGTGAAGTGCCTATCGATCTCAATGCCCTTTGCTCTCTCATACTAAACAGGATTGCTACCAACTTTCGCGATTGCCTTATTTAGGAGTATCGGCTAATTGGCCCACCAAGTGCTACACCAAACTATGCCACGAGAGTGCAGGGCCACACCAGCTATCAAATATTTGTTATGGTCTAATGTCCTTACTAGCAATACATCTTCATAGGTGGGGTGTACGACCATTTATATCTCTCTTGAGCATGAGAATAGTAAATGACTAAGCTTCTTCTGAGATAATCTGGTGTTGCAATTCATGAAAATAGCAGAGTTGCCTAAAACTTTCAGGATAAAGGGAGGTGGCTGGAACGCTTGAAAAAAAACAAGAAGGTGGTCTCTGGTGCAAGGGGGTGGACAAGAACCAAGCAGGGTACCATAACTATGCCTAATGGGGCTCAAAAAGAGCCAATATTTTTCCAATTCCATGCCTGCCAGTGAAACTGGTAGTATTAATCAATCGCATTGAGAGTTGATTCATGGAATTACAAGACCTTAGTTTCCAGGATTTGCCTGAAAGGGCAAAGTATCTCTGTGAAATTTGCAAATCTGTGCTTCTTAACCTGGGAGATCCATTGGAGTGCAATTCAAGGTCTGGTAGGAGCATGAGTCCTTGGAAGAAAGATTCTCATTCACGGCGGCAGGCAGCAGAGACAGAACTGGCCGAAGGAAAAAGAAGCCGGAGATGATGTCGATATAGTAAGAGAAATGAATGTCTTAAGCTGTATTTGAGAGATTGTCCTCAGGCTGAGGCTGCTGCTTAAGGAGTTCGTTGAGGTAGAATAGGCTAAACCTCTCTCCATGCCCTTTTGATTGCGATTCATTCAATACACCTCTGCACCACTGGGAAAGCCACGCATTCTCTCAGATGCGCATCCCATGAAGTGAACTCAGTAGCGTTGGCAGGAGCTTTTGTTGGGAGGTTACTGTGGATGTTGACTTTAGTGAGCAAGCCAGAGGTCACCTGCTTGACTTGACTTATTTAGTTTACTTTACAGCTGGTTTTATTTAGGCGTAACACGTTGAATGTATTGAAGATTTTTTTCCCCCACGCTTCAACCTGATAGACTTTGTCTTTTCATATTTCCCTCTCAGCTTTTTATTATTCTATAAGTAACCACATTTTATCGTCATACTTCAACAGGATCCTGAATTTAATAGATTATCTTTAGGAATATATCATACATAATAATAATAATAATAATAATAATACAAGTATCTTAGACGCTCCAAAAGTCAGATTCTTCCAAGTGCTGAGCTCAACGGCGCCTGCTTCTGCTCCCGCTCCCAAGCCATGCAACCAAGTACAGGACCACATTCACCTCCTCCACTAGCCGCCAAAGCCCAGGTTCCGCAAGAAAGACGTCAAGATTTATTATTATCAAATGGCATACGCATTCCTGGTCCAGCTTACAAATCAGCCATTCACTCCTCTCTTCCTTTTTTCTGAAAGTTGATTTGCTGTTGGAACTGCACCTAAACCTGTATTTCTGCAAGGAATGAGTTTTGAGGTTTTGAGAAAACATTAATGTTTTGAGAGGAAGATTCTTACCCTCTCTTATTGTTTCCCTATAGCTATGAAGGCTTAGAGCGGTGGAAGAAGGATTTATCCGGGATTCGTGGATGGGGAAGAATGGTATTGATATAACCATTTTTACCTCTTTATACATATCTGGAATTCGAGATATTATATATTGTGCAATGTCAGATTATCCCAGTGCACGAGTTAATTGAGTTCTGCTCCTTTTCTACGACTTATTATTGTTTCCATAAAGAGGTGGTGCAGAAATTAAGTAGAGGACCAAATGAGACTCTGTCATTTGCCACCTTGAGAGGAAGGTTCTGTGAGTGAAAGAAAATCTCAAGGAAGCAGACTTTTGCCAATAAATTGTTCTCGCTAGCCTGCTCTCGTGGATATGCCAGTATGGGAATCCGCACCGCTGCCCGCTCTAACCCAAGTCACCCCATCTTTGATTTTATGCGCCTCGCCAGGCCCTATCCCATTCCATTTAGATGCAAACCGCGGACCCGATTTGAAGCCTGTTTGGGATCGATTCTAAAAAGTAGATTTCAGCTTAAATCATAATTATTTTTTCAAATTAGATTCAATCTACTTTAAGCAGAATTTGTTAGCTGTTTGGCAAAAGTAGTTGTAAACTATATCAAAGTTATAAAAAGTGCTTAAACCAATTCCACTATAGCAAAATGACCATAGAGGGCACTTAATAAATAAATTTCTAATATCTATTAAGTGAAGTAGTGTTAACATAATTTTCATCTGTAAATAACAAAATTTCATAAATAAATTATGGAAGAAGCTATTTTAAACCACCTTCAAAAGCTGTCACTAAACATTTTGAATAAAAAACACCCACAATCTCACATTAGTGCTTATAATACGATAAATTAGAAAGTCGAACCTGATTATGAGTAAAGTGATTATTTCATAATCCTCACTTTTCAGGATTATGGACTAAATCAATTTTTAACTTTTTGAGACAGATTAAATTTTTTAATCTTTTTTGTCGAACACGCTCTTAGTATAGGTCAAGACGTCTAGTTTCCAATTCCTTTTATCTATAGTAAACCATAGCCATATTTATAAGAAATTTATTTGTCTTTTTAATTTTTGGTTCTTGGCGGCTATTGCAAGAGGTGGTCGCTTGTTGTGGCTGGTGGTGGTTGGTGTCGAAGGTGGTAGTCAGCGGGGATGGCTATTGGCGGTGTCGGTAGAGTTGGTCGTTGGCAGTGGCTACCGGCTTTAGTGGCTAGCTTTTGTGTGTGTGTGTGTGTGTGTGTGTGTGTGTGTGTGTGAGAGAGAGAGAGAGAGAGAGAGAGAGAGAGAGAGGTGGGGTAACTTGATTTTGGTGTTACTTAAAGTTTGATCCAAATATTTCCAAAGAGGCTTAAATCCCCCATGGATGAGGTCATACAAGAGGGTTTTCCTTTTACAGTGATCGTAATGGAATAGGAAGCAAGATTTGGGTTGAGGCTTGGCAGACATGCCAGACTTCCCTCTCTATCGATATTTATTTTTCGCGGTACTTCAAGTATGTCTGAAACCGAAAGCACAATACAACCTATGGCTAGCCAGGGTAAGGCCCTAAGGCTCTAAAAAGGACTAGAAACAAGGATATCATCAAACACACAGGGTAACAGGAATATGAAGGATCACAGCTAACTACTAGCAAAAAGCCTAGAAAACAAGCCCACACAGGTGTAAAGGAACATCACCTAAATAGCTAAATATCTTGCCTTAAGCAACAGAGAGAAATCCCATCTTGCTGAAAGGACGAAAATAAGCTCGTGGTAGTGACCTATTTGCTTACAAAAAAGGTCCTTGATTTGGCACAAAAGATCTCATTGTACTGCAATGCTTTAGAAACTTTCTTGGATGTCCTTCATGAGAGGACTTCCGATCTGATTCCATGAGATGCGCAAACTATAATTCTGGTAATTCCTTGCTTGAGTTCTATGCTCTGTTTTCCCGAAGTGGCTTGGGAAGGTAAATTTGACAGTTAGCTGGAGATCGCTTGAGTGCACTTCAGCTTGATTGGCTGCTTTCCTGTTATCCCCAATGCTCAGGCCTTGGTTAGCTGGTGCTATATGTGCAAGGACAAAGTTGTAAACGGGCATGTACATCTAAACAACTGAACATATTCCGAAGAAACTTTGGTATAACTTGTATCTTTTTTGCAATACTGTGTGTTCAGTTTTCGGCTTCTTTTTCTTACTCCATTTCTCTAGTTTTATTTGTCTATTTCTTATCTTCTTGTCAGTTGGTGTGTTCTGTTAGTGGGAAGCACTTCATATGTTATGGTGGTATAGACTCCTAGAGAGTTCTCATTCACAGGTTCTTACTTGTTTTAGCAATTAGGGAACTGTGGTTATTGTTTCGGGTGCCATGATGTTGCAAATATTTTTGTGTGTAGCAAACAAGATTGCTTACAAGATTTGTAAATAGAAGTTGTTTGAACCAAAATTCAAGCCCTATAAAATGCAAGAGAAAGAAACTACGGGTCATGGGTTAGTTTCGTGGACCATCAAAACGAGGTATCAAGCAAGATGTCCTCTAGGTTTGCTATAGACAATAACCATTTTCAAATGCTTGCATTTTTCTTTTCATCCAGATCCCAAATCCTACTCCTTTTTCTATCAAGTCATTCACTATTCTTAGCATAACCTTCAAAACATCCAAAAAACCAAATCCACAACACTTAAGCTGCAGGAGATGATTGACACATAAAGCACCAGTGTGTGTAGATTTTCCTCCTTGAATCATCCCTCGTCAAGATTGCATCCTGGTTACTTTCAATCTAGTAGCCGCTTATTAATGATCCTTTGTTCTTTAGAGAGGCTTCTCAGACAACAAAGGTCCTCCGTCGGAAAGGAATACCGTGAAGGGGCCCTCACAGAAAGAGGCCCTCCTGGTTGCCCTTTCAAATGCAACCGACACTAGAATTGGGCAATGCAATTAATCTCCTATTCGTTCAAGTAACCAGCCATCAAGGTCTAGCAAGTAAGGGGTTTCAACTGAGACCTCTCCCTGAAAAGGATGCAACAGAAGCAACGCTCCCACTCAAGGCCCTCTCCCTATAGACTTTTTGGCCGGAAATAAATCATTTGCTGTCCTCATACGAGACACCATAATGGAAAAGAATCTTGTACTGCCTTAGGCATAATCCAGAATATACCAAACAACCCGCAGTACTTCTGCCACCGAAACATACAAATTAGATGGCTGACTTTCACTCCATCTGCCTTGTCCGTAAAGCACCAAGGTTTTTCATCTTCCTCCTCGAGCTTCGTTAGGGGCTTCAGTTCTGATATGACCATTAAAACAAAGGAATATATATGTAGTAAGATCTCACATAGATGGCCTTCCTAGCTGTGTTTTGCAAATTATCCTACCATTTTTCCTCCATTCAATTTAGTAGGATAGATAAACACATATTTCTTGGGTAAATATCTCAATTATTAAGAGTCACTGTGAAAGTAGGGTTCCAGGCAGTACCACACTCCCAACACCTATAAAGAATCCCTCTCTACCATACATTGAATACGCAAACCTCCGCAAACAATTTATGCACCTTACTTCGAATACAGAGCCATAGCTAATCTTGATGCCCATCATCCATTCATCTCCATAAATTATTTCCAATCCTCTGCGCCACAAAGCCTCCCTCTCTGCCTTACTCAGCAATCTGTTTTTGAGATGTTCCAAGTATAAAGCTTCATTAAGTTGTGTTTAAGGGTTCTTTGAAAATTAATTGGGAGGAATGGAAGTTTCGTCCTCTGCTTTACGTCTTTTTGTTACAAAAGCCATTTTGTGCCTTCTTATGGATCTGGATAGCTTTTTTTTTTTTTTTTTTTTTTTTGTGGTGCCCTCTTAGGGCTTCATAAAGGCCGATCTTTCGTGGCTCTCTTGAGTTGCGTTAGGGCCCGGCTTTCTGCAATTTCTTTCTTACCCTATTTTGTCTTGCTAGATACCTTTTGCTACAATGCTTGCATCTGTGCTGTTACGCTTTGAAGATCATGGCATTGCTTGCGCCTCTTCCCTTAGGAGGGTGGCAGGGGTTAAAAGAAGACGAATTTAGTATGTCTTTGTGTTGCCCCAAAGAAGCTATGCAAGCTGGAGGGTGGTCAGGTTAAATGTGCCAACTTTTAATCTTTTTACGGGTAAAGCCGATGGATATGAAGCAGCTGATAATATAGTGTGGTTAATTGTAGAATTGAATGAGTAAGAGAAAGAACAGTAAAGTTGTTCTCGCAGTTCAGCCCCTTGCCTACATTTCCACTCGTGCTACTCGTTAGAGGAAAGAGGAGAAGAAGGGAAGATGCCTGCCAATTACGTCAGAGTAATCATATTCTACCTGTTTGAGGGATATAAGCCTACAAAAGGAATCATATTTCAACCAGGTAGTCCGATTATATGTACCCTGCAAAGTCGACACAGACAAATATTTATTTGTTATGTTGTATACAAAGTGGAAAACTAAGCGTCACAACTTTCAGTATTATTGGCTATGTATGTTGTCTACTAAGTGGAAAACCAAGCTTCCTATTCGATCGCCTGGCCTGCTTTCTGGAACAACACGATAGCAAGTGTCACAAGCGACGCGTAAACTGAATTGGGTATCTTCTGCACCACCTTCCCGAAGTGCGGAACACCCTCGGTTGACCTCTTTCTCAGTAAGGCAACTGTTGGTGCTACTGCCAAAGTAATTATCAGCCTTTGACTAACAGTGATGAATGTATCCGCTGTTATTTGCTGCATAAACTTCACAAATTCTTCGCGGTTTAGTTCTCCATCGAGGTTAAGATCACAATCCTGCATAGAGAAATACCATTACAATTTTTAATTTTTTTTTTTTCATAAAACAGGAGTCAAAAGAACAGGGTAGCAAGAGCTTGAACACGGTTGGGTTATCCTGGGCTACTGAATCTAACTTACAAAAGGACAATTGTTAGCCTTCTTATGCTGTAAATAAAGATGCTGCCTAGATATTGAAAGCAAACTGCTGTACCTGATTTTTAGCCACCAAGAGTGATTCGCGTTAACATGGTTGGGTTATCCTGGGCTACTGAATCTAACTTACACCTGGCCAATTTGTTTTGTTTTGTTTCGGCATAGATTGCCATTATAGAAGCCTCAGCCACGCTGTAAGTACAGAAATAACAATTCTATAATTTCTTCCTACAATTTTTTTTTTTTACCTGTGTTAAGAAGAAAACAAAATTAACACCACATGTCAAAGGTTGGACCCACTGTCATGTTATCTTGAATTGAGACCTAACGTGGCCAAAAAAAGTGACCACCAAGGTCAACTCGAACTCACCCCAAGTTGTCCCCAGCATGAGTACCATCTCCAGTCTTTCAAGCCAATTAGAGGGAAGCACGTTCAAAGTGGCACATTCTGAGAAAATAGGGACTTACACCTCGTTGCACAGGAAATGCAACCAACGGTATACCCCGAGGGACAGGATAACCTGGAGAGACGGCCCAGGAGCCTCCAACAGAGATCACTTCGAGGGAAAAGCAGGAGCACTAAAGTAGAGGGTGGTTGGAAAACCTTGCAGTTCTCTTTCACCAGGGGTACCCAGAGAAATTAGAAAACTCAGCTCGGTAACAAGGGGAAGATAGTCTCACTAGGGGGACCTGGAGAAGACTTGAGCAAGTGTGTCCAGATCTGTTGAACTTGACCTTGAGAGCACAAGCCTCTAGTGCTTGCTCAAGTCCAGGCTAACCGTACTTGGCAACATCTCATCAAAGAACCATTGCGAGCCATCATGAGCTGGTATAGACCCATGGTGTGTTCTTCTACCCTTAGTTGAACAGAGCGAGAGTTAAGAATCATCCAAGTTGGGAATGGCTCGAATAAACTTAAATGTACAAGTAGCAGAAGAAAGAATACAAATATGCATAAATATTTTTTTCTTGCCATACATGTAGACATACAACTCTACATATGTGCGCATATGAATTTAAAACCTTTCTAAAGCTAATCATTAAAGGGCAAATTACACAAAACTCACCTGAGGTTTGCCTTAATTACACTCAGCTCCTACTAACTTTGATAATTACACTAAGCTCCCTGTGGTTTGTAATATGTTTACACAAAACTCCATTCCGTTAAGCGTCGATCAATAAAAATTAGGGCACCAAATAACTTTTTGTGGTCTACCGTCTTTCTCTTCTTCAGCCACCACCACCAACACAGCAAACCATCACCGGCACACTTTCATCCCCTCACAAGCACCATCGCACCCTTCAAACACCATTGCCCATCTCTCTCTCTCACAGAAAAAAACACACACTCCAACTGCCACATACTCGTAACTCAAGCCCAAATCCACCGGCAACCACCAACCCAAGCATAAAACCCATCACTGGATTACACCCAAATCACTGCTTAGAACTCAATCGAAGAAAAAGGGCAAAACCAGAGAACCAACTACTGAATAAACAAAAAAGCAAAATTAGAGGGACTTGGCTCGCGGCTGTGTCGAAACGTCATCGATCAAGAAGCACAGCTTCGTGGCGGTGGGTTCATTTACGCCGGTGTAGATATGGTGATCTAGATCAAGAAGCACAAGACCCATTCGTTACTGCGTAAATCCTGCTGTGGTGGATTGTGCGAGTGCAATTGGTGGCGGTGCGTGGGGCAATGGTGGACTGTCTTGACGGCCGGAGAGGCACGGCAGTCGATGGTGGCCCTTGGGCGTCGCCGGTGGGCCGATCGATGGTGGCCCTTGGGCGTCGCCGGAGATGGTGTATGATGGCGAGCAGGAGTCTCCTATGGGCTGTTGATTGGCAGCGGTTGGGCCATTGTAGGTGGCATCTCGAGGGCCGTAGGTGGCCGGCAGTTGGGCAATTGGAGCCCGCGTCTCCTGGGCCATGGGTGGCTGGCAGTTGGGCAATTAGCAGTGGCCATCAGCGTGCGACCGGTAGTGGATGGTGGCCGTCGGCAGCCCTTGGCATGTGACCATCAGTTGTGGCTCTGTTGATGTGTGTTGTGTGTCTGCTGGTGTTGTGAGTTGTGTCCGTCTGTGTAGTGTGTGTGTGTGTGTGTGTGTGAGAGAGAGAGAGAGAGCCACGGGCAATGGAGAAAGAAGATTACTAGGTAAAAAATATTTGTTTACAAGGGATATTATCGTCCTTTCGTTGATTCTATTAGCTATGTTAACAAAAAAATAAAAAAGTGTAGCTTAGTGTAATAATCAAAGTTAGCAGGAGTTGAGTGTAATTAAGGCAAACCTCAGGGGAGTTTTGTGTAATTTACCCATCATTATATGCAAGGGACAAAAGGATGTCCTTCACATGTCGACAAAAGCTGACTAGAAGAGACATAAAGCCACAGAAACCTGTAAAACAGCATGCGAAGTCTGTCCAAAATAGGACTTCAGAGGTTAAGCAATAATGTCGGCTATATTGAGTGAGTTTTTGCCCTAAATAATCCTTTTTTAATACTTAATTACTTCTCTACCCCATTTTCAATCATATTTACCTATCTAACCCATCTTTGGAAATCTTGGTTCCAAACAAAGATTTCAATTGAAGAAAACATGGTTCCAAACCACGTTTTCAATGTATTTGTCTAATTTAAACTAAATTGAAAGAAATCTTGATTTCTAACAGAGATTTCATAGTAAGGTTTGTTTGAAAACGTGGTTTGGAATCACGTTTTCTTTAGTTGAAATATCTGTTTGGAACCAAGATTTCCAAAAGTGGGTTAGATAGGTAAATAAGATTGAAAATGGGATAGAGGAGTAATTAAGTAATTAAAAATTATTATTTAGGGCAAAAACTCTATATTGAGTGGTTTACATCGACGTAGTCCAGATTCCATTATCAATCTTCTTCTTCTTCCTTCCTTTTATTGTTTCCTCTGTTGTTGCTAGCCCATTCTCTATAAAAGCAAGTGGCCGTAAACTAGGAACACATTCAGTGCCACGTCAAGAAAGTCAACTGGCTCAACCTGGTCCTAGTTAGCGAGTCACCGGATCAAGAGAAAAGTCCAGGATGAAGTCGTCTAAAGCAAGAGCAGCTCCCTTGGAGGGAAAGGCCCAACTCTCAAGGGAGAGAGTGCGCCAAGTTCGCCAAGCCCAACTTGGCCCCTTGAAGGTGGCGCCCAACCTGGCCTTTATGGTGGCACCAAACTTGACTCCTTCAAGTGGCCCCCAACCTACCACATTTCTCACCTACACATCTCACCAACACCGTTGCGGCTCTCCAACATCCCCATAAGCTGTCACTTCCTTCGAAGGACTCCAATACCTTTAGAGGTCACCAACACCCATCAAGATAAAATGGGCGAAGCAATGGGTAAAGGCATGGGAACAATATCTCCATAGGAGAAGGTCGCCATGCAACTGTCCCTCCAAAATAGCACAAATACTTTGACCTTGGGGAGCTTCCCCGTTCCATGGAAGCTCCAGAAATTGCCAGTTTCTACATTGTTCACTACTCATGCCGGGATCCCTAAGCACAGACTCTCCAAGCCAGGTTCAGTTGTGCCACTTGGTGCTTTTGCGGGACAGTGCAAAGATACTGGAGTCGAGACCGAGTCAACTATGTTGGACTTCTTGGCCAGACAAGACGAAGCTACAAAGCAAGATGACTGAGTTGTCACCCCAAGGTGTCGCCACGTGTCACAATGCGACGAACCAAGCCAGGATGCCCATAAATAGAGAACCTCAACTCTCATTTTCACAGGTTTTCCTTGTTAGACAATTCATGGCAATTTTCAGTCTTCAGATCTCACGGAAATTTCAACTTTTATTCAGAGCTCAGATAGAGCTCTAGAGAGAGAGAGAGAGAGAGAGTTCTTGAGACCTTGAGAGATCATTGCGTACTACAATGCCACTCCCTCTAGGCTCTGCCCAAGTTGTCTTGGCTCCTTCAATTGTTGACATCTCCGCTCTTTCATACGTATCCTACTAGGCATCCCACCGAGACTACACTCTGTGGCACCTACCCATCAGCTTGATCCAACCTTCCCTCAGAAAATCTGTCATCCTCTTGTCCTGATTTGAAACAGATTGAGACGTGATCCCGCTGGTAGCATACATGCATGAATCCTACAATTAAGCTTGCACTACCAGAGCAATGATGGTACAGACCGAGTGACCGACATTTGTGAGCACTACTCGGACAATGACAGCAAGCACCCTCTAAAGTGGAGTCCTCTCCCTATTTTCAGTGCAGTGAGATTTTCACACCATCTTCCCGGGAATACAAATAGGCATGCCAGAGCTAGAAAGTGGTGTGTTGGATTTACACCCGGCACTTAACTGGTTCGACCAACCAAACTGCTATGGGCCCAACCTCCATTTTAGTCAGCCAGCAGATGACTTTGACCCGGCCGAGATACAATCAGGAGTCAGCCAAATATTTTTAGAATAAACAAAAACCTAATGGTGCAACCTAGGTGGCACGGACACGGTGTCGGATACCGACACCGACGGGGACACCGGACACCGCAATTTTCAAAAAATCAAATTTTGGACACCGCAGGACACCGCTATTTTTTAATATATTTTTATTATATATATATATATATATATATATATAATAAATACCAAATATATTTTACCACCTAAAATAATAAACAATAATGAAATACTACTAAAACAAGGAATTCAAATAAATACAAGTCATACTTAAAACATTTATTTGGTACTAGACAAAAAAACTATGTAAAAAAAGAGGGGGGGTCTTTCGGTAGTATCAAGACCTTAGTTGCACAAAGCGGGGGCGGGTGCGGGTGCGGGGGCGGGGGCTGGGAAGCGTAAGTACCAAGAAGAATCTGAGGTTGGGAGTGGCTTGAATAAATAAATGCGTAAAGAATATTATCATTTGTTTAGCATAGTTTACATAGATAGCAACAACAGATAAGGAGACTTTAAGGATTTGAAGGAAGAGAGAAACAAGGAATTGAGTTGAAAAGAGCTTGATTTTCATGTATTCTATCACTTGTTCCATGCATCTCTATCCAACTAGCGGGATCGAGTTCCCATCTTAGCTTGGGACAAGATCTCATGGAGCTCCTAACTTGGGATCGCAAAAGCGAGTTTCCGAGAGAGAAACGTCACCATATTAGGAGTTTCCTGCAACTAAGATCAAGACAGACATAGGGAGAAAAAAGGAAAAAACAAAGGGAGACGAAATTGACGAGAAAAACATAAAGGAGAAGACTGATGAGACAGAGAAGAAGCAGACCTGTGACGACAGTGGAGGATCTCCGGCGATGATGGCGACGGTGGACAGATCTGTCGACTTCGGTATCCGACAATACCGGCGACCTTCAAATCTGTTGAGACAAAGAGAAAGGAGAAGACTGATGAGATAGAGAAGAAGCAGACCTGTGGGAGTGAAGGACCTTCGGCGACGACAGATCTGTCGACTTCGGTATCCATAAAGACCGGTGACCTTCAGATTTGTTGCCTCCGGCAACATCGGCGACAAATCGACAACGCCGGCGACAATAGAAGAAGACGGCCGACAGATTAGAGCACTCGTGAGGTGAGAAAGAAGAAGACGACCCCCGAAAACAATCCGACACTACTCCACGCCGTGTCCGACACTCCTCGACGAAGTGTCCGACACGGTGTTGGAAAATTTTAAAAAAAATAAAATTCCGACACCGATTGGCAGTGTCCGACACGTGTCAGGCGGTGTCCGTGCTTCAGAGGGTGCAACCAATGCAAGCCTAAAAGATTGAAGTATTTAACCTTTTTTCCCTGCAAAAACAAACTTGCAAGTATATTAGCAAGAGACAAGTTTCCAAACGATGAAGATTCGGAAAAAAAAAAGTAGTCCGGTGACCAAAGCATAAGCTTCAAAAGTTATGTGCTCCATCTCTCATTGATCTGTCAAAACAAGATTATATTTGGTCTCTCACCCCCCAAAACTAAGTTTTTCCAGTTATGAATCCTACAGAAGTGTTTGTGTAACCAAAAAAGTGAATGAGAGGAAGTAAATAGTACATGTTCCTATTGCTCGATGTGGCGAGTGAAAAGATTTCTCTTCTCAATCTATTTCCCTAAAACAAAACTTTAACAGAATCTACTTGAAAGTCTTTTTGGCAAGCAAAAACTAATTGAATTATAAAGAATACAAAATTGCAAAATTCACAAAAGTAGGTGCCCTCTCGATAAAAAAAGGGATAATTACATAAAATACCCCTGCGATTTGGGATAGTTGCAAAAAGACCCCTGTTTTTTACAAAAATTGCAAGACACTTGTGATCGCAAAAGTGTTGCAACAGACGATTTCTACAATGAAACAAAAAAATTATCCAAAATACCCTTGTATTTTAAACCTTAAGATTGTCTTTGAATTCTCGAGCAGACGGGCGGCACCACCACCCCAGCCACACCACTCGAGCCTGGCCTTCATCGACCACAAGAACAAGCCCTCTCTCTCAAAATCACCTAGCCCCTACCACCACCAGCCAGCCATGCCTGAGTCTCCATAGCCCCGCACAGCGATTTGAAACATTGGGATCTAGGGTTTCAACCGCAATCAAGGGGTTTCAACTGCGATCTGGGGTTTCAATCACAGATCTAGGGTTTCAATCGCATATTGCGATATGAAACCCTTGATCTGCATTTGTGCAATTAAGGTTGGATTGTTGACGTGGGTATGTGGTGTTTAGTCGTGGTGCAGTGGTGGTGTACGGATGGTGGTGGCCGGATTGGGCGGTGACCGTGACTACGGCGCTGGGCAGTGGTGGCGTTGGCGGCGACAATGCCTGGCGGGGCTTTGATCAAAACCTTAATTGTAGAGCTAGGTTTTTTTTTTTAATTTTCTTGGTTTTGGAAGCTCAAGGCTTGTGGTTTGTGAATCAACAGGTGGACGGTGCAATTGGCTAGGGTTGATGGCGGGCTTGGAGGCGGCGCAAGTGGCTGGGGTTGATGGCGGGGCTAGCAGCGATTCAAGAGGTTGAGGGTGATGACAGGGAGTTCACGGTGAGAGGAAGGAGCCGGTGGTGGCGTTGCACGAAATGGGCGGTGGTGGTAGTGGATGGGGTTGGGTGAGGGTGACAGCTAGGGTTTTGGTTGGTGGCTAGGGTTAGGGTTTACTTGGATTGGAGAAGAAAATGGGACTTGGGTGGGAGAGAAAAAAAAGGGAGGGTAAATTAGTCTTTTTAATATATTAAATTAAAATATATCAAACGCATTTTTTAAGAAAGTGAATATCATGCTTCGTTAATTTGGACGATCTTTCTAATGGTTATAACAAAATTAACCACAGGTGTCTTTTTGCAATTTTTGTAACAACGGGGTCTTTTTGCAACTACCTCAAATCACAGGGGTATTTTATGCAATTATCCCAAAAAAAAAGGCAATGAATGAAGATCTCTTTAGAACTTGCATCTTTAACTCTTAAAGAAGGTCCACCGCAAATTCAGCGTCCTAATGAACAGAACTTTGGCGCACAGTAATTGCTGACATTTATGCATGTACATAAGCCTACAACAAGGATATATATGTGTGTGTATATATATATATATATATATATTTAGGAAATTAACATATTAAAAGAAGAACAGAAGCACCCAGACAAAGTCATAGCAAGCACGAGGACTTCTTGACCATCAAGCAGTAAAACGCATTTTTGCATGCCTATTAACTTGTAAACACCAGCAACACTGAAAGGAAAGAGGCGACGCAGTCGACCAAATATATAATTGTGGTTCAGGATCACCTAATGTCCTTGACAAGAGAGAAATTTCAGAGTTATAGACGTCAACCAATATTAGATAATGAGAACATACCCGCATCAAGGATTTGACTTCCACTTTTGAGGGGGGATCAAAATGAGGACCAGGCAAACATTTGTTGATATCACTACAGGAGGAAAGCATATTAAAACCCCAAAGTATATTACTCCGACCATGTATTTTGACTGAGAGAAACACGCTAATCATCTTACTTGAAAACAAGTAACACAGCTATGTATAGGTCTTCAAATGTCAAATTAGCCCTTCCTGTGTCATTCTTAAAATGATCAAAGACCTTATCCGATATCTTCCGTATATGTTTTTCTCTCCAATGCTTGCCTGTCCAAGGCGTTAAAATCATCATTCATCAAACACCTACAACAGTACTGCATGTTTCACCATCTCAATAATTAATAGGTAGACTCATGAAGAAATTTTGTCCACCATGCCAGGTTCCAATATTAAATAACATTGTGAAACAAAAGTTCTAATAAAGAGATGACACAAGATACTACGTACAGTCATGGTCCCAACAAACAAATATCAATTCAACAATGATATCGGAGTAAGATTAGCAAGAACTTGGTTTCAAATTTTCTGGATTCATTTGGTACTTCATGACATTAGTGCAATTCTTATTGACCTCTGCTTGTGACTAGGGCCACCTTGGTCTGTTTTTCCACATTAGAGTGTATAATCGCACTGTGTTAAAGAATCTCAATTGTTGGGCTCACTGTCCAACAGCTAAGCTTTTACCGCAATTGGTGATCTTTAAATGATCATCATCCTAAAGAATATTGGTTAAAAGATTGTCCGAATAGCTTATAGTGTACAAATGAGAAGGTCATGACTCAATCACAGGATGTAAGGGCTCACCAAACAATAAGGCAAAGGTCAAAATTTTCCAGCGCATGAGATAAACCATATGAGATACATTTTATTTTTGAAAAGTGAAGCTTTGCTTAAAGGCACCAAACTAGGTCAAGAGCCCATGTACACAAGAATATAACAATGAACCAAAACAGTGAAGCACCATCAGAACAACTCTCTGATATCTTAATTAGACTTTTTATGTAGTCAGATGCAGGTGTAGTGAATTTCTTGACAGTACCAGAGTTTCTGATTTGGTTTCTTAATATCTCCTGCACTTGTATTACAGTTGGTCACATCATTTTTTTGTACTAAAAACTATATATAATAAACAAATCATAGCACTCTTCAACTCAGCATCAAGTACAAGCACGTAAATGGCTACTCGTAGTACAATGAAACTGATAGATGTGTCCAACAAATCTTCCAACAAGAAGAAAAAGTGTACAAGAAATCTCTAGGAGTGGACAGAAAGAACACCCAAGAAACAGACTTATAGAAGGCAAAGGATGGAGATTTTTTTTCTTAGGGCGTCCACGATGGAGATTAGATAGGTGAAAAGTGCAAATGATATGTTTGTCATAACGATCAAACTGGCAAATGATATGTTTGTCATACGGATCAAACTGGACCCTAACTTCAACCTGACTTACAACGAAATCCCTTGGGATACCAAATTATCACACCATTGGCGCGAAGGTAAATGCTGCACAGATTTTTTGGCTGGTATTGAAACTCTAAAAGGCGGACAGTATTTACTTTGCTCCAGTCCTCTCTTACTAAACTTTTGCTTAATTA
>JAVXUP010003346.1:0-73765 GCA_033070095.1 Escallonia herrerae | reverse complement strand
CGCAAAAAGGCAAAAAAAGGTGTACGGCCACTGCATTAATGGCAAAAAAAGCACGAGAAATGGCACGAGAAATGGTGAGAAAATGGCGAGAGAGAGAAAAAGGACACCAACCGCATGCACAACCAGCGGTTGGCATTAATATGCCTGCCACGTGGCGTCCCCCACCCCTGCCACGTGGCCCAACCCCATGGCCCCTGCCACGTGGCGTCCCCTCCCCCTGCCACGTGGCCCACCGGCATGGCCAACCGGCGGTATTGGCGATGGCTCTGCCACGTGGCGTCCCCTCCCCCTGCCACGTGGCCCAACCGCCGGTACCACCCGCGGTTGGTCCCCTCCCTCTGCCACGTGGCGTCCCCTCCCCCTGCCACGTGGCCCAACCGCCCTACAACCCGCGGTTGGTCCCCTCCCTCTGCCACGTGGCGTCCCCTCCCCCTGCCACGTGGCCCAACCGCTGGTACCACCCGCGGTTGGTCCCCTCCCTCTGCCACGTGGCGTCCCCTCCCCTGCCACGTGGCCCAACCGCTCTTACAACCCGCGGTTGGTCCCCTCCCTCTGCCACGTGGCGTCCCCTCCCCTCATCCGCAGGGCCCAACCGCTCCTACAACCCGCGGTTGGCCCCTCCCCCTCCCCTGCCACGTGGCGCCCCCCCCGCGTGATGCCCTGCCACGTGGCGCCCCCCGCGTGATGCCCCACCTGGTGTCCTTCCCCACGATGCCACGTGTCGTCCTTCCCTCCCCCGTGATGCCCCAACGTAGTGTCCTTCTGCCGAAATTTTTTTTTTTGCAGCAGCCTTTGACCGCATAAACACCCACCCTTCCTCACTTTTTTCTGTCTTTTTTCTTCTCTCTTCCTCGCTTCTCTCTTTATAATCCCCTCCCCCGAACCCTTCTTCTGCACTCTGTCATCTTTTACCAACTTCCTTCGTACTTCATATCTCACCTACATAATCTCCATAACAATACAAATCAAAAAATTTTACGCTAGAAGATCGGTGGATAACCGCTAGAAGATCGGTAGTTTTTTCTTTAAATACATCAAGTCACAACAAGTAAGTATTTTGAATTTCCTTATAATTCAATGTTAGGTTTATACAAATCAGCGTATTACATTTATAGATTCCAAAACAGCGATTTTTTAGGGTGCCAAATATAGACAGTTTTTCACGAATTTATAAAAAATAGCTAGAGCTAGATTTTGCCAAAATGCAAAAAAGAGACCCTAGTTATTCTTAAAGGATCTGTCTCAGGTAAAAATTTCAGATTTTTCCAAAGACTGGAAAGGGGTTAACTGATACGGGGAACCTTGTAACTCTGCAGTGTATTTTAAAATATCAAGCTAGCGCGATTTCGCGCGAAACTTTTATGAGAATCCTAGGATGTTGGGAAGTTCCATTCCCCAGGAATTCGGGCCATTCCGAAGCCGTTACCTATTTTTTTGGCCGAACGGCCCTTTAAGCGCTTGATCCGGACACCGGTTCGCGATTTTTGGGCGAAACCTCCGTAAAATACTTTTTATGTCAAGAATGAATTCAGGAAGCCTCAAGTAGCATTTCGAAGCACTTTTGATATTTTTTTATGCCAGGGGCATTTCGGTAATTCGCCGCCCCGAGAGGGGTATTTCGGTAATTTTACAGTGCTAAGTTTTTTGACGGACTTTTTAGTCCAGAAATATAATTACAAAACCTGAAATGTTGTTTTGAAGCTGACGTGGCGCGCGTAGGGGTGTTTTGGTAATTTTCCCGCGCCAAGGGGTGTTTTGGTAATTTTCCCGTGCCAAGTTTTTCAAACGACTTTTTAGTCCAGAAATGTAAGTAAACCACCTGAAATGTTGTTTTGAAGCTGGTTCGGGGGCGTTGGGGTGATAGTGAACGCTCAGGGGCATTTCGGTAATTTGCCGCTGATCGGGGGCTATTTTGCTAGGAAGGATCCAGCTTAAAATTCATACCTTAAAATAACTTTTAGTTCAGGAAAGGGTGTGAGACACCCGAAAACTTATTTTGTTCCAGATGTTCTGAACCTTGTGACGCACCGGCGATGACTGCCAGGGGATATTTTGCATAAGTAGCGGGTGTTTTGGTAACTTGCCCCCTTTAAAATTTTTCCTGATATATTTGGTATATAATTGACGTAATACATTTAAAAACTTGACTTTAAAGCGGTTTTGAGGTGTTGGAGGTGTAGGGGCCATCGGGCTATATATTGCTATATAACCACGTTGGCGCTAAATTCAGTGGGAACTAGCGTAATTAAGCGTTCGGAGTGGTGGGAATTGAGGATTTGTTTTAATACATTGAAATAATGACTATTGCTAATGTGTTGGTAAGCTAGGTTAAAGATCCAGTTATAGTTTTGGAATGTAAATATTATGGACGCTAAGTTGGTTTATAATTATATTTTGTTCTTAAAGGTATGAATTTCAGCTCTGGACCTCATGATACATCAATCCTATACGATGACGATGACCACGTCGCGAGGCACGTATTTGACGGTGTCGATAGGGGTGTTTTGGAAACAATTCAAAGCACAAGGCACCTTGAAGAGTGGGTACTAAACGAGGAACAAATACAGCTATTACACCGTCAAAATTTAACCCTGTTCACCGATCCCGGGAAATGGTCTCGACACGACGATTGCCTTATATCCGCTCTAGTTGAACGATGGAGGAGCGAGACGAACTCATTTCACTTCCGGTTTGGTGAAATGACTGTTACGTTAGAGGACGTCGGATTTATACTTGGAATCCCATGTCACGGCAGACCCGTTACTTTGAACGTGCCGTCTGCATCCATAGCGAATATGGCTATGCAGTATTTTCCGGGAATTCCAAGGGCAGCGCTTACAACAAACGGCGTCAAGCTTAAATGGCTGAGAGAGCAGTACGGCGTGCTACCGGATGAATACACTCCTCAAGATTTCGTGACGTATACGAAGGCATTCCTTCTGTATATTATTGGAGCTATATTACTTCCGACGCATTCGAAAAACACGGTGCATCCGAAGTATATGGTGTTCTTGGAGGATCTTGAGGAGGTATACTCCTATTCGTGGGGTTCAGCTGTCCTTGCGCACCTATATCGAGCACTGCATAAGGCTACGAGAAACGGTGCCAAGTCCATTGCCGCCTGCCTGACTCTATTACAGGTATGAGCATTTATTTTCTTGGTAGGATCCTTAGTCAATATATTCGGGATTAATTACTAATTCCATATAATGTTTGCATTCACAGGTTTGGTCTTACGAGAGGCTACCCATGGGTCGTCCACAACCGTTGGTAGATTCCGATGAGACGTGGCCTAGGGTGTGGGCCTGGGGGCCTACGACCAACCGGAGGAGGAGACGGGTAGACCCTCACCACCATCTAAAGTTCTATCGGGGGGAACTAGAGATACTAGATGCATCCCAGGTGACGTGGCAGCCATATGGCAAGGTGATGCATCTGTTGGATGAGTGGTGTTGGCAACTTCCGGTGTCGTACGTGCTGGCAGGTTTGGTTCGGGTGCCGCTCATTCACTTCGAAGAATGTGAGTTTCAGATGCCCGATCGAGCTATGAAGCAAGCTGGCTGTCCACAAGGGATACCAAAACCCGCTGTAGACATGCGGCCATACAGGGGTGGTCGAGGGCCGAACTTCGAGGTGGCTGATGCCTTGATTTTGTTGGGTGACGAGGTGCACCAGTGGAATACCTGGCAGGAAACGTATGATAGCCTTGTATCGCTGAAGCACGACGGCATTAGTACTGAGGAATACTTACAGTGGTTTCTCAGGGTGACGCGCACGAGGGTGAATCGCCCTTCCCAGGTGAAGAAGACATCGTACGCGCCACGTGAGGTCTATGACCAGTTCTGGGCATTGGCCATTGTAAGTCATGCTAGTGTTGTTTGATAATTTATTTGCGCACCTTATCGACCATTTGTCAAATATGATTAGCCATATTTTCTATGCATGTTTTTTAGGTTGACCAGGGCATTGAGGTGTTCAAGCAGCTGGAGTCGTTTGACTGGTTTGTCGCGCAGGCTCCTGACAATCTCAAGAGGTCCATTGAGAAGTACAAGACTGAAGTTCAAAACTTTAGTCTTGCGTACCGGGGTTACGAAGGGGAGCCGTCTAGTCGCCCTCGTCCTGAAGCGTACGACTATCAGCCCCAGAGTCAGGTGTGGGAGTCGTCTGGTCGCCCTCTTCCTGACGCGTACAACTATCAGCCCCAGAGTCAGGTGTGGGAGCCGTCTGGTCGCCCTCCTCCTGACGCGTACGACTATCAGCCCCAGAGTCAGGTGTGGGAGCCGTATAGTCGCTTGCCTCCTGACGCATACGACTCTCAGTGCCAGAGTCAGGTTCCCCAAGTAGGAATCCAGGCCTCGCGCCCAAGCTTTCGGTCGGACAAAGGACAAGCGACGAAGCCATTGAGGTCGGACAAGATGGCTTGGATCGACCGGCACTACTTCGGGCATGAGCCTGTCAATTCAGCAGACTTTCCCCTTGCGACATTCCTAGGTCATGAGGATATCAGAACGTTGGCGCCGGAGACAGATCTTTCAAATTTTGTCATGAACGCTTACATAGAACTGCTCCGGATTAGAGAGCAACGTTTTAACCGTTCTGAATATTTGAAGCTTAACATGTATCCCACTCATTTTGTGGAATTAACGGTGAGAGAATTCACAGAATGGAGGCGAGGGGGCGGCAGGAGTAAGTGGAAACCAGGTCGAAACGTGTTAGGCATGATGAACGCAGACTATCAATGTCCCGCTGCTGATGCGAACCTTATCATGATACCCTGTCATCATGCAAACCACTGGTTCCTATTAGTTCTCCATCCAGCGTTCAGAACGGTTCACATATACGATAGCCTAAGGGAGGACGAGCCTGGACAGCTGCTGGCACAGATGTACAACGAGTACATCACTTTAGTGGTTAGTATTTATTTTTTGACCTTGGCTCATAGTATATTGTTCTTGTCTCATAGGCTTGATTCTCGTTTTTATTGTTGGATGCAGACTACTGTCCTCTCGCTAGCATGCGGACGGCCACAGGGTGACCCTTGGACGGTCGTGATGATAAAGGACCGACCAAAGCAATATAACGGTCACGATTGCGGGATTTACGTCCTCAAGTACATGGACTACATTGCTCGCTCGGAAGTGCTCAAACACTCCTCGTGGACTAGGAAGGATGCCTTGACGTTTAGGTATAGGATAGCCTGGGAGCTGAAAAAGAATGAAGCTAGACGCCTTCATTACCATTATCCTGACGTGCGTGGCTAGCTGCTGTGATGTTACAAAAAACTGTACCAAAAAGAAATGTACATAATTTTTCGCATGCTATGAATTTGGCGCTAAAATGTGCGCGAATATACCTTTCATATGACGGCATTCGAAAAAAAGTGACAAAAAAAATTACAACTTTTTTCGGAAGCTATCAAATGGGGCCTAAAGTGTGCCCGAATAGGCCCTTCCTAGGAAAACTCAAAAATTAATGTGTCTCGTTTTTCGCCGAAAGTCTTACAAATGGGCTAACTAGCGTGCCTGAAGTGCAATGAGCGGAAAAAAAGTGACAAAAAAAATTACAACTTTTTTCGGAAGCTATCAAATGGGGCCTAAAGTGTGCCCGAATAGGCCCTTCCTAGGAAAACTCAAAAATTAATGTGTCTCGTTTTTCGCCGAAAGTCTTACAAATGGGCTAACTAGCGTGCCTGAAGTGCAATGAGCGGAAAAAAAGTGACAAAAAAAATTATAACTTTTTTCGGAAGCTATCAAATGGGGCCTAAAGTGTGCCCGAATAGGCCCTTCCTAGGAAAACTCAAAAATTAATGTGTCTCGTTTTTCGCCGAAAGTCTTACAAATGGGCTAACTAGCGTGCCTGAAGTGCAATGAGCGGAAAAAAAGTGACAAAAAAAATTACAACTTTTTTCGGAAGCTATCAAATGGGGCCTAAAGTGTGCCCGAAAACGGAGTTACCAAAAATATCAATAATCCACAAACCAAATCACAAATTAAAGATTGCACAAACCAAATCACAAATTTAAACATTATAAAAGTTCAATTTATACAACTGAAACATTAACCCTAACACTCTTCCTCATCATCGTCCTCCTCGACCATACTGCCAGGTTCGATACCTAACACTTTATAATGGTTTCTCTTGTCATGATCAGTCATCTTATTACACAACGCACACTTTCGTAATTTTTTTTGACCCGTTGCTTCTTCAATCGGATTCTTCATGCGTATTGCTCGTTTTCGCCCTTTTGTTTGAGAAATAATTGGATCAAAAATGTCGTCCTCCTCACCTTGTAGGTCAGTGCCGTCAATGACTGGCTGTTTGGCTCGATTGAATCTACCGCCTGGAGTTGCGTGGTAGTCGGAGTGTCCACAGTTTCTGGTAATGCCATCCTAAACTGTGCATGCTTAGCCTTATCCCGTGCGGCTGCTTCAACTTGATACCTGTACCCATCAAATGTCGACGCTGCATCCATTGATAAACCGTGCATGATGTTACAAAGGTGATTATATCGCAGCGTCTCAGATTGCTCGAAATCAACTGAAACATTGGGCACGTAAGGAATGTGACCGTGGACTCTGTTGGCTTCCTTCGTCCACCGTTCCAAGATATACGGTGGAGGGATTTCACTAGCATTCTTGGCGCTCAAAACCCTCAACGCGTGTCGACAAAGTATACCTTTATGCTCAAACAGTTGACAGTTGCAATTAACCAACCCGGTGTCCTTACAAACTGCTACGGTAAAATGTCGTCTGGTCCTCGGAGCCGACGAAGAGCACGGATTGGCGAAGTTCGTCACATTTGTCAAAGCATAAACCTTGATATCTCTGGTGGAATACTCGTGCAACTTTGTCATGCCATATTGATTCGACTTTAGTAGTTCCTCTTGAAACTGTCGAAACATTTCCTTGGTATAGACTTGAGCCGCATGAGCCTCTAAAGGTGAATAAAGTAGTATAGCTCTTTCTTTGCAAACTGTAGCCGCGTCGGCTTCTCTCTCACGGTACAATTGCCTGTCAACGGCTTTCTGCATCTCTAGTACGAACTCCGCTATACTTGAAGACTGGCCTACGTACCCATCAAAGAATGAATTCATAGCTTCGCTTCTCGAGGTCGTAGTCATTCCGGCTGCAAAAAAATTCTTGGTGTAGGCACCGACCCACTGTGTCTTGATCTCATACAACGATTGTAACCATTCGTGATTGTGCAAATAGTAAGTATCCATTAACGTGGCCCACCTCTCCTCGAACACGTCTACCGTCAACGATTTCTTCACACATGTATTAAAGTCAGTCTTGAATGACGGATGGTTTGCATATACATGGTGAAGCCGTTCGGGATATTTGTTGCTTATGTGCCATGTGCACAGGCCATGGTGAGTATCTGGAAGGACCTTAGCGATTGCATTTTTCATTGCCAGATCTTGGTCGGTGATGATGGTCTTTGGAGGAATATGATACATTGCTTGAAGCCACGTTTCAAATAACCACGTAAATGACTCCTCCGTCTCATCCCTAAGCAGGGCAAAGCCAAACGAGATTGACTGATAGTGGTGGTTCACCCCGGTGAACGGAGCAAAAGGCATAGAGTACTTATTGGTGCGGTATGTGGTGTCAAACGTCACAACATCCCCAAAATTTTGGTAAGCAGCTCTAGAACGGGGGTCCGCCCAAAATATAGTACTAATGCGGTTCTCATCATCCAGTTGGAGACTGTAAAAAAATCCAGAATTCTCACTCTGAAGGGACCTGAAGAGATCAAGTGTAGTTTGAGAATCACTCTTACCGAAAGACTCTCTCCTCTGAGCACGAAGTTCATTTCGAAGGTCTACTTCGTTGAAACTCAACTTGTCAATCCCCCCAGCCTGGCTTGAGAAAACCCCCATCATCTTAGAAGGTGGAATTTTAGCCTCGGCCATTGTAAAAATTAGTTGTCTGTGTGCCGCGCTTATTTCTCGGTGTTGATGAATTTGACCAATCTTACTGGGGGTCATCAACTGATGATTATGGCTCAACTCCACTCCTGTGACAACCCAATGGTTTTCATTTTTTCGGTGTACTGCATACACATGGGCCTTGCAGCCGGTACCCGGAAATGTGTCCCGTTTTCTTTGTCTTGTTGTCCCTTCGTCACTGATCCGAACGACCGGAGTTACATGCGGTGCTCCTCTATGACACTCAAATAGTCTTGCACAAATTTGATCTGTATTCGCCCGTTTTCTAGTCGTCTTAGTTCTAATACCGAAACCTATCGTTTTCGAATATGCTCTATAGTATGCTTCAACTTCGTCCAGTGCTTGAAAAACTTGACCAACGTAAGGTGGATCAGAACCTTCACAAAAATTATTTCCTCCAGTTGCATCCATATTTATACTGTAATCTAAAAAATAAAAATTATATCATTCTCAACAAGTCATAAATTTAAATAAAAGAAGAATAAAATTTATTTAAACCACCGTCTTTCGGGAAATTTGGTATAATGTAAAATTAGCAAAATAGCCCCCGATGAGCGGCAAATTACCGAAATGCCTCCGGGGGTTCATTATCACCCTAACGCCCCAAATCAGCTTCAAAACAACCTTTCAGGTGCTTTGCTTACATTTCTGGACTAAGAAATCCTTTGAAAAACTTAACGCTGCAAATTTACGAAAATACCCCTATCGGGGATGCGAATTACCAAAATGCCCCCTGACAAAAAAAATCTGAAAAGTGCTTTGAAATGGGATTTTAAGCTTCCTGAATTCACTCTTTAAAATAACTTTTCAGGTGTCTCACACCCTTTCCTGAACTAAAAGTTATTTTAAGCACAAATTTGTGTAATGTAAAATTAGCAAAATAGCCCCCGGGGGTTCATTGTCACCCTAACGCCCATCAAACCAGCTTCAAAACAACCTTTCAGGTGTTTTACTTACATTTCTGGACCGAAAAACTTTTTTTCGGGAAAATTACCAAAACACCCCTCGCGGGGGGGCAAATTACCAAAATGCCCCCTGGCTTCAGAAAATATCAAAAGTGCTTTAAAAAGCTATTTTAAGCTTCCTGAGTTCATTCTTGATCTAAAAAGTATTTTACGGATTTTTCGCCTAAAAATCCCGAACCGGTGTCCGGATCGAGCGCTTAAAAGCCCGTTCGGCCAAAAAATTAGCTAACGGCTTCGGAATGGCCCGAATTCCTGGGGAATGGAACTTCCCAACACCCTAGGGTTCTCATAAAAGTTTCGCACGAAATCGCGCTGTCTTGATATTTTAAATTACACTGCAAAGTTACAAGGTTGCGCGTATCAGTTAACCCCTTTCTAGTCTTTGCAAAAATCTGAAATTTTTACCTGATACAGATCTTTTGAAAATAACTAGGGTCTCTGTTTTGTATTTTGGCAAAATCTAGCTCTAGCTATTTTTTATAAATTCGTGAAAAAACTGTCTAATTAAGTTTTCACCTTTAGCGACAATTACGCCCCGCAATCAGCTGCAAAACAACATTTCAGGCGTTTTACTTACATTTCTGGACTTAAAAGTCCGTTGGAAAACTTTTTCGGGAAAATTACCAAAATACCCCTCTCGGGGTGGCAAATTACCAAAATACCCCTGGCTTCAGAAAATATCAAAAGTGCTTTAAAATGCTATTTTAAGCTTCCTGAGTTCATTCTTGATCTAAAAAGTATTTTACGGATTTTTCGCCTAAAAATCCCGAACCGGTGTCCGGATCGAGCGCTTAAAAGCCCGTTCGGCCAAAAAATTAGCTAACGGCTTCGGAATGGCCCGAATTCCTGGGGAATGGAACTTCCCAACACCCTAGGGTTCTCATAAAAGTTTCGCGCGAAATCGCGCTGGCTTGATATTTTAAATTACACTGCAAAGTTACAAGGTTGCGTGTATCAGTTAACCCCTTTCCAGTCTTTGGAAAAATCTGAAATTTTTACCTGATACAGATCTTTTGAAAATAACTAGGGTCTCTGTTTCGTACTTTGGCAAAATCTAGCTCTAGCTATTTTTTATAAATTCGTGAAAAATTCTATTTCTGACGCCCTAAAAAATCGCTATTTTGGAATTTTTCGAATGTAATACCCCGATTTGTCAAAACGTAATTTTGACGCCCTAAACACGAATTTTAGACTATTGTAAGAACAATTTAAGCGTAACACAATTTAAACAATCAATTGGTAAGAACAAATTGAAAAATACTTACTTGTTTTAACTTGATATATTTCAAGAAAAATCCACCGATCTTCTAGCGGTTATCCACCGATCTTCTAGCGTAAATTTTTTTTGTTTGTATGTAGGTGAGATAGGGAGAATGAGGAGGGTGGAAGAAATGATTCGGGGAGGAGGGATTTTATAGAGAGAAAAGTGAGAGAGGAAGAGAAGAACCGTGAGTGAACAGCAGGGAGGGGGAGGGGGGAATGACACGTGGGGGGTAGGGTGGTAATGACACGTGGGGGAAGAGGGGGTTCACGGGTGGGGGAAAAGGACATAGGGTGGGGGCCACGGGGTGGGGGGCAAGGGGGTGACGCGTGGGGGGGGCAAGGGGGTGGGGTCACGGAAGGCAATAATGCCAACCGCATGTAGGAGTTGCGGTTGGGCATTATTGCCACCATTTTCTCACGAGTTTTTCATTTTCTCGTGATATTTTCGTGAATTTCTCATAGTATTTTCGTCCTTTTTCATCCCTTTTCGTCCCTTTTTGCGCCACGTGGCCAACCGCTGCTCTTACCTGCGGTTCGGTGGAGAAATTGTTATTTCTCCACCGGTAGGTGTGGATCGGTCCCCTATATATATATATATATATATATATATATATATATATATATATATATATATATATATATATATTCCTAGTGACCAAAATCCTAGCCAAATTGCCCGTTTACTTTTTATGTCTTAATAATTATGGCAGACTCTCTCAATCTGTCTCTGTAATTGTTTTTAAAACCGAACCCGCAGGTGAAAGAAAGGAGTAGACTAATGATGGTGACAAAGAGGTGAGCTGTTCCACCGTTGGATCTCCGATTTGACGACGTACTTTATTCTTATTTTATTAACAAAGACTTGCATAACATCTTTACATGTTGGCAGTGTCTAGTGGACATAGATATAACCATGTTTACGGTCTGATAGGCCTTACAGTGGCTTGACAAATCTTTGGACTCGGTTTTTAAGGTACGCTTTCGATCTACTTGGTCTTTTTAATCGAGTAGATGTCTATTTTCTAGTGGAAAGTCGTAACTTACTAAGGTTGGGATTACCGAGTGATGGGGTGGTTTCTTTTAGAAGTTATTGCTTTCGTTTTTATTTTTGTATGAATTTTTATTCTAATCTTATCAAGACATCTGTGAATATTTGTACCATTTTATTTTGTTTTTAACGACGTTCTTAATGTTGACTCAGAAAACAAAGATACAGTAACGAATAATGACTACTACCTATCATGGGTAAAATAGTTTAAGCTCCATTAAGTTAGCATTTTTATTTGTTTTTCCATGTAAAATGGTGGTTAACTTGATTGGGTACCGTTTTCATTATCACTAAAACGCTGAAGTTTAATTAAGGTCTGTTTGAAATCACTTCTACTTTTAGTTTTTTATTTAAGAAAAACAAAAATCAAAATCAGTTTAGTTTAGTTTAGGTTTTATTGTTTACAAGAACAAATGGGTATTTGATTATTCAGTTTTTATTTTTGAGTTTTTTTTTCTTTTGGGTGTTTGATTACCGAGTTTTTATTTTGATTTTTTTCTTTGGTGGTAGTTGCGGTGACAGTGGTGTTACGTGGCGCTGGCCGGCTGTAACCTACCGGCAGTGGTGCCCGGCAGCATGCGGTGGTGGTGGTCTCAAAATAAAAACCAACACTAAAAACCCAAAACTCCTAAATGGGAGTTTTCTGTTTTAAAAACTGATTTTCAAAAATTAAGAAAAAAAAACGAAGATTGTGTGTCAAATGCGTTTTTTCTCCAGTTTACAAAACCGGAGAAAAATAAAAAACGAAATGATTTTCAAACGCTACCTAAAGTTTATTATGTTATTTCTCCACTACTCTTTGAGACACTAGTTTTCTGAAGTTGCTTAGTAATAAGACCTTTTTAAAATTTCATTTTACGGATTTTAAAAAAATTTCCATCAATTTTCCGTCCATTTGATCCTTGGAATAGGGCATGTATTCTTCACATTATAGAGATACAAGACACATAAGTGGAAGCGCACTATAGTTAATGGCCAATTTTTTTCCCCCTCTGTCTAAGGTAACATTTGAAACAATTTTTTTCAGCTTTTTTATTAAGTTTAAAAACTGGAAAGAAAAAAGACATTTGACATACAGTTTTTGTTTTTTTTCCCCAGTTTTGTAAAGCAGTTTTCAAAATGGGTTCTGTTTTTAAATTTTCAACGGACTTTTCACTTTCAGTTTTGTATTTTCTTTTAGATACCTTTCAACTTCTGCCGAAAGCATTTCAACTCTCTCTTTCCTAAAACATAAAATAATTAGTTATAAATTATTTGGGGCCTTACGATGGATGTATCTTTATGACCTTATGCAGAATTTTGTCATAGATATGGGCGAAAAGTCAAGAGGAAAAAAATTATGAAATGCTGAGAGTATTTTACGTCTCCTTTTTTTTTTGGGGGGGGGGGGGGGGGTTGGAGATGGTATTGAAACAGCAGGAACATTTTCTAATAGTGTGGAAGGTGGAAGGACCCTTCACTATTGACTTGGAGTGTTCAAGGCCATCAAGGGTAAAAAGCTTATGACCAATGTATTGGGGGTTATTTTGTGTATTGACCATATGGTCACCACAACAGCATATTGCACATATGTCCTCTTTCTTGGCATAGCTAAAAGCAAATGCGTTTGACCATTCTCAAATTAGTGCGTAAAGTACGTAAATGGCTGATAGATTCTGATAATGTTTGTGCTACATTAGCCTGTGACTTGGCATCATCAGTTTAGAGTTAGGGTCACCCTAACTAAGCAGTGCATGTTCTTTGTGCATCAAACAGTCATCATGAATAATGTCCAAAAACTAATTCAACTACCAAAGTACACTGAAGTGTTATTGGATTAAGGGTTTCTACAACAGAAGTAGATGATTTTGCAGACTGGAACTCTTTAGAGTTGCATTTTACTGCAGCTATACACTTTTGTGCGTGTATGTACAGCTGTGGGCGCATTCCTAGTTGTGTTTGCATTGCTGACAAATGTTACCAACTTTTTGTGTGGCAGTGCAAGTTCTGGAAACAATATCCTCAAGCCCGCAAAACAAATATTGGTCCAATATTAGTCGAGGTTCTTGCGGTGGCGGCTTGAATCAGATCTTTACAACCAAGATTTTTAGCAATGTAACTTGTGACTGCTCATTTAACAGCAGCTCAGTTTGCCATGTCACCAACATGTATGACCCTTTCTTTTGTTTTGCCTTTTTTTTAAAACTGCAAATGAACATGTCAGGATTAGCATATGTTCAAATATCTCACACTTGGTTTCCTGTTATTCTACACTTGCAGGTTAACCCTGTGTTAAAAATATGCCTCTTTTTGGCACTAAAATTTGATCATTTTCCTGTAAACTTTGAACTATCCAGAATCGATTGAGTTAAGTCCATAAAAAGTTCTACAGGGCTAGCTCAGAGGTTATTACGCTTGTTCATTTTTTTTTTGGGGTGAATTTTAAACTTTCCAGAATCAATTGAGTAAGTCCATAAAAAGATTTATTGGGCTATTAAGCGATCTTTATATGTAATGATGTTTGTAGGCACTCTGACTGTAGTTGAATTTTGGTTGTCAATCATTTTTTCTCCCTGTTTCTCATAAACGTAGCAGGCTGGTTTTGATCTGTAGTCTGGCTTGCCTTATAATCCATCACAAATTCGAAGAAAGAAAATCATCTAAAAATTGCTTAAAACACGTTGGCCTTTTGTATATCACCGTGGCCAAGATTTAGAGCTCACTTAGCAAGTGATTTGTCATAAAATGTAGTTGGTTTATGATTAGAAATGTCACTCCTGAAGCTTGTATGTAAATACGATTTACTGTCTAAAATAAGGCACCATTCTCAGATTGACAAAGCTACTCTTGGGACTCTGTGGTCAAGGTCTATGGCCTGAATTTTATGTATTTGATATTTGGTGTTGGTATCTGAGTTATGTAGTGCCTCTAGTCCTGTTAACCTCTGACTCATCGCATGGGTTAAAGGTTTGGTGCAACGCGTGATTGTAGTTTTAACCAAAGTTAATTGTTGCAAACTTCAATTAGGCTTAAGCTAGCTGTTGACAGTTTCTATGATTTGTGCAAATAGCTAACTTTGAGAGCCAAGCAAACATGAACATGAGAAAGTTTCTGTTACAATGTAAAGGCAATTTAGTTGAAATGTTAAACCTAAACTGCAAAACCTGTAAGCTTATTGCAATTACAATATGCACCGAAACTTTGTGGTCGTTGGAGAATTTTTCTGGATAATAAGTAACCATTTAAGTTACCTTGATTTACATAGTTTTTGCAAACATCTTGCCAAATAGAACTTGTCAAAATTACGCTTGCCAGATTTATTTTTTGTATCTGAGCACACAGTATTACTGAAAAATGTGTTCGCCTTTCCGCCTACAATTTTGGTATTGCTTCCCATTAAATTACGTTGTCTCTTGTTGGTCTACACTAATACAGTCAGCTGAAGGGACTCAACTTGACAGGAGTTCTACCAGCAGAGTTTGCAAATCTTAGTTACCTGCGAGAAATGTAAGTGATGCATTTTAGGTTTTTGATTTTTTTTTTGACTTATGGTTGAGTTAACCTTTGCTGATTTTTAGGTTCTATTATGTGGTTATGCTAATGGATTTGCAATTTATAAGGCTAAAGTTTTGAAGTATTTCAGATGTTCTAGGTTCTAATACTGGATATTTCTGCACTTATACAATGTAAAAGTGCTTGTTTCTTTTAGTTTTTTGTCACGCCTGTATCTTCCGATAAATATATTTAGTAATTTGAAGATTTTTCTGATGATTTATTACATCTAGATTGAATTTAAACATGCTTTGCACTTTGCATATTTGGCTGATCAGCATTTATATTAGTATTCTCTTTTCCTTTTCTTTGGGGGCTGGGTTGTCTCTGGGAGAAAATAATATGGCACGTATAATTGATTATATTTACTTTACACAGAGATCTCACACGCAACTATATCAATGGATCCATCCCCACAACTTTTGGTCAGGTTCGTCTCACCATTCTGTAAGTTAACTTCTATGCTTATCTATCTGCAAGTACTTTTAGCCATTAGAATGGTGAGGAATTCTTATGTTATTCGGTTCCAACAGGTCCCTTTTGGGAAATCGCATAAGTGGTTCAATTCCTAAGGAAATAGGCGACATTGCTACACTTGAAGTGCTGTAAGGAACGAAGTCCATACTTGATGCAGTGCCGAACCTTTTGTTTGATTATAACCTTAAGTTAAATTATAGGACCTTGGAAGATAATCTGCTTGGAGGACCTCTTCCACAAAACCTCGGAAGTTTGAGTAACTTGACGAGACTGTAAGACTACTTAATCGTAGTTTCTGTTTTTATCTTATTATCTGAATTAATGTTTTTTTGGTAGAACAGTCTGCTTAATTATCTTGCATTTTGGCAAGCACTTTGAAGGAAATTTGCTTAAGTTAAACTACTTAAAGTACATGTTGTTATACAACATCTTGATCTGTTGGCATGGTGTGGCGTTAATGCATATCTAACATAGTCTTCCATGGTTGAGTGTCTGCATAGATTCATACTAAGTTGTAGACATCCTGCCTAAGCAGCAATATCACAGCATGTTCTTTGAGTGCTGTATGTTTTGGGGGTTTAAAAGTCGATATTATCAGAAGGCAGCCTATTGTATGAGGCTCCCGCTGTCGCAGGGTCTTGGGGAGCGTTGCATCCCAACTCTCAATGCTAATGTGCAAGTATAGCCGGTCACCACAAAATGTACATCTGTGCTAGAGTCCACTCAGTTATATCATGCACAACCCTGCATAATAGTTTAGAATAATATATTAGTCACATTTCATACAAGAATAGGTCAACAATGATGCTGAGAGGTTGAGGGGGCAATTCGACAATCCAAGCGATTTTCTAGGATATTCAAGAGGGATCTTATGTAAAAAATTGAAATGAAACTTGAGAAATTCTGCTAATTTTTTTTTATCTCGTTTCTAGTGCACAGCATTGCTTTATTTATCAACTTCATTTGGTAGAAAATCGTGTCATATTGGAGTAGGAGGTCCCTTATCCTTGAGTCTCCAAGCGTGATATGGCCTTTTTTCATGTGCCTTGGATGTGTCCTTTACACATGCCTCCGTGTTTAATTTCCCTTTTCGTTTCAAGGCGAAGCATGAACATAACATTTAGTGCATTCTTAGTAATGGACTGTTTCCTGCAGCCTTCTTTCTGCTAACAATTTCACTGGAAGAATACCTGAAACATATAGCAAGCTAAGGAACTCGATGGACTTGTAAGTATTACCATGATGTGCAGCCTTCTTCTTGTTGTTCTTTGGATCTGTTGTTGAACTTTTATACTGCTTGCAGTAGGATAGATGGAAGCACATTATGTGGGAAGATCCCTGATTTTATCGGGAACTGGACCAAGCTTGACAGATTGTGAGTGTTTCTATATTGTATATGATCTATTCCTTTTGGAGGACCTTAATAAAGAAAAATTTAAAGCTTATTGTTACCTATTCTTGCACCACCAAAATGTCTAAATCGGCACACAAAGCCAAAACACAACCAAAATCCCAAATCACCCATGCTGCCGCACATTCCCCCCACTCCTCATCACCACACAATCCAGTGGAATGAGTGCTGCCGCCACACATCCCCCCCCCCCCCAACTACACCAGCGCCACAGCCGCCACTGCTATGCAATCTGTTAATGTGTATACACATGTAGCACAAAAAAAAACATATATAACACATAAAACATGATTGCATTTACAGATCTATCGGTGGTGTGGTGGTGGTGATTGGGCATAGTAGGTCGTGTTTTGGTTTTGTTGGGGAGGAGTAACCGGAGGAGGGGGTGCGTGGTGGCGTTGGGTGAAGACCAAGAGCAGTAGTGATGCTTTTTTAGATATTAAAGACGTAGAAAAAGAAAGAAGATGGCATGAGAAAGACAAATTCAAAGCAAACAAAGGGGTGAACGAGTTATTTATAAAATTTGTTAGTTGTATTTAATTTGTATACCATCCGGTCAAAAGACGTATTTGATATTTTTTTATAGTTGACGGACACGCATGTAATTCTAAACTAAACTCAAGGGGTTCGGTGATATTATTCTTAAAGATATGTTATTTCTAGCCCATTCTTTAGTGACGAGTCTTCTCTTTTTAGTAACAAATAAGGGGCAAAAATAGCCCCACCCTTTAAATTATTGAAGAGCCCGTGTTTTAAAACACTTGCTTGTGTTATAGAACACTTAGAATGCATTGGGAGAATTCATAAAACTTGGTTTGCATCGAGCCACATCAATTTGAACCAACAATATAGTTAGAGATTACGACATAATGATGCTTAAAACTTACGAAGTCCAAGGTAACAAAATGGAGAGCAAAGGGATGCTCGAGATAAAAAAAAAACAAAGTTAACCTTGCAACCCTGTTGATGCTCACAAAAAGGAATCAACGCGTAAACAAGCAAATGTAAGAGTTAAAATTTATTTTTTCCTAACAAAGACGTTGCTGCATAGACTAAACTTAAATAACTGATGGGAACTCAACGCCCTCCTAATTATTTGGCAAAAAGCTAATTCGAAATGCGTCATGTGATAAGCAATTTAAAATTCAACTATCATTTGCTGAAACTCACTACGTGTATATAACTGCAATATTGATGCCACAGTGTTGGTGTAAGATCCTATGTAATATAATGGACGAGATCTCACACTGCTCACGGCGGCTATGTGTGCATCAAAGTCTTAATCTATTTGTGATACAAAGGTAAGTGACAATTTGCCTCACACAAGATGTAAAATATTTAAAGTTGGCCTTATTAGATATTGTTAAAGTTTTTATTAACAGTTACTTGACTAGTTCTTTGAAGAAGTCAAAGTTCTGTCGTGAGACTGTAGAAGTGAATCATGAGAGTCGACACAATAATTATCGTGAGACTAGTTCTTCTTCTTTTTTTTAGTTAAAATTTTTATAGTATGTTAATTTATATGTGACTAGTGTTCTTATATAATTATTAATCACAATAGTAATATATATTTATTCTGTAAGAGTTAAGTTTCTTTCATGCAAGATTAGTAATTCGTTATTGACTAAACTTATCAAGTTAAATAAATTACTTTAAATAGTAAAACTAAACGATTACGAGCATTTTATTTTGCATTTAACGTATTCAATAGTGACGCTAATTATAATATGTTTCTTTTTGTAGACGGGAAATTCAAAGTCACGCACAATTAATTCGTTCTTTCAAACAAAAAATGTTAATAGTAGGAACGATGATGAACAATTTCCTCCCACAATCTTTTAATGCCTTTTTGGCCCCCCATTAGACTCTCTGAATCCGACGTTGTTTCTGATCAAGGTGTTAGTCAGTGATACTTCAAATTTGTTGTCCCGTAAGTTAGTGCCACATCCTGTATACTCCTTTTTACAATCGGTGATGAATGAGCACTGCAACATTAAATTGAAAGACGTAAATGTGGGTTTTAATTTGAAGGACGTTAGAACAAATACTAACATATGGCTACGAGACAAATAGATATCAAGCAAGGCCAAGCGCTCGGACCGTTATCACAACTCAGTAAGGGGCTGTACGTTTGGTAAACGTACAGCCCCTTATTTTTGTTTTTGTAATGATGATGAAAAAGATGCCTTTTTGTGTACTTTTATCTTTTTTCAGTTTTGTTTTGAATAAAAAAATCCAAACAGTAGCGAAAAAACTGAAAACACCCGAAGGGTGTTTTCACCTTTTTCTGCTTCTTGTATTCTCTGTGTCAAAGAATATCATCCCTGTCTCCAGATTTCATGATTTTCTCTGCCGCCTGCATCCTCTCTTTCTCTCTCTTACGTTTTTCTCTGCAGCCTAGGAAGGTCGCTCTGTAGAAGCCAAAAATCACCAACGGAGGTCCTTAAAAAATCGGAGGAATGTCCCCGCAGGAAAACAAAGCCCAGGCGTCGCCCCAGAGGACGCCAAATGGCGAGGAGAAGAAGGAGAAGAGGCGGACATTTGTGATCGCGCTCACGCGCGAGGAGATTGAAGAGGACATGTTTGCTATCACCGGAGCGAGGCCGTCGAGGACGGGTTTGTAGAGAACAAAATAGGGTATCTGGTAGAAGGGGGTAAACTTGGGGAATAAGATAATTTATGGAATATGAAGAGGTAGAGAGGGAGAGAGATTGAAATTCCGGCCGGGTTGTGTACAAAATGGAGTTTCGTAGCTGGTTTGGTTTGTACTGCGAAATGAAAATGAGAGAGAATTGAGTAACATTTAATTAAGTCGTGGAGTTGAAGGGTCAGATAAGGATAAACCACACCGATATATGTGGTGGGTGATCCTTTTTGCTTTGATGGTTGTGGTGATTTTGCAGAAGGGGAAAGGGAAGGGGAAATGAGGACACAGATGTGGGAACAGGGAAGGGGGAGGGGAAAGGGAACTCGTGAAAGGGAAATGGAAGGGGAAGGAGGACACATAGATATAGGCCCACGTAAGAAATAGCGTAGAAAATGCTAAGAAACATACTCACTCCATTCCTAAAAGATTGATCCATTTGACTTTGCACGTATATTAAGGATTTAAGTTATATAGTGTGTGTCTTTTTCATTATACCATTTAGAGAGAGGGGGAAGAGAGTGGACCATGAGAGAGAAAATTGGTTGGTAGAGTGTTAAATGTTGAGAGAGAAATATAATAAAAAATATAAAGTGGTGGGCCAGGAGAGAGAAAATGAGTTGGTAGAGAATTAAATGTGGTGAGAGAAATATAATATAAAAGGGTAAATATGTAAAAATACCTACATAATCTTTTATAATTTAGAAGTGATCAATTTTTGTGGGACGGCCCAAAAAGAAAATATGATCAGTTTTTTAGGAACGGAGGGAGTACAAGAATGTATCCAAAAAAGTTGATAAAAATGAAAATGGTAAATGTACAGAAAAAACTGAAAAAAGTAGATACGGAAAAAACTATAAATACACGATCCGATTTTAGAACTGAATATTAAAATCTAAAAAACAAAAACAGAATACAAACGCGAAAATAAATTGAGTAAACGGTCCCTTAAAAATTGGAGTTAATTACAACCATGTCCCTGAAGTTTGGGTGAAAATACAGTCAAGGACATCAAGTTTTAAAAAGTAACAAACCGTGACCACAAACGTTAAAAATATAACATTTATGTCCATCCGTTAGGATTCCGTTAAAAAAATGTACTTTTTTGCTGATGTCATTGATATGTATTCTTAAAATGACAAAACTACCCTTGTATGTAGTGTATATACACTGTATAAAAATTAAAAATTAATTAGGATGAAACCCCTAATTTCCAAATTTGGGTCTAAAATCCTAATTCTCTCTATCTCTCTCATCTTAAACTCTAACAGTTTCTCTTTTCTCCTCCCCTGAAACCACCACCACCACGGTTGCCCCAAACAAAACTCAACACTTCCGCCGCCGCCCCCCACTCACCCAACGCCGCGGCACCTTCACTCCCCCACACTGCTGCCACCCCTTCCCTTACCCCCTGCCCCTGAAATCCTACTCAGCCGCAACATAGTTTCCGCCACCACCGCCCTCGAGGGATCCCGATCTGACATCTCTCAATCAACAACCGATTCTCACGGCCTTCCATCACCATCAGAGCTTTGAGATCTATTTCTTATTATCCTTTTGTAATTATTTTACCTAATTATTTACTCAAATCTTGTGGTGTGAACATTGTAAATATTGTAGACACATACACTTCGCCTCCAATTTCTGTGCATTGACCGGCGTTGGTGTTGCGTATGGCTTGACCGCTGGTAGCGGCATGGGTGGGTACGTATAGGCGTGACTTTGGTATTTGGGTTGTAGGTGATGCTAGTGGTTGGTCGACCGTGGTGGGTCGATTTGAGGTTGTGGTGGGTCAATGAAAGGCGATGGTAGGCTAATTGGTAGTGGTGAAAGGCGGGTGGTAAGTGGTAACGGCCGCCATGGTGTTGGTTAGTTTGACGCAAAGAAAATGGAAGTGATTGCTGAATTGTGATGTTCCAAGTGATTAGGGTTAGAAAGTTGTGACAAGTACAACAGAGAGTGGAGAGAAGGGAAAACAAAGATGAGAGATTGGTGCGGTGGTGGTGTTTAGGTGATTGGAGTTGAAGAGAAAAACAGATAGAGGAAAGTGGAAATGGGAAGAAAACAGCAAAATGACACTTCAAGAATTTACATTTTCAGTCGTGGGCAATGTGGTCATTTCATTTAAACCGTTAAGTATTTTAATACTCCGTTAGGTCAAAGGACATAAGTGCCTATTTTCTAAACTTACGGACACGCGTGTAATTACCCCTAACCTTAGGGACACTCCTGGAATTAACCCTAAAAATTGCTAGCTGCATCTCTCCATGATTTGGTAGTGACAACACTGGAGTGGAAGTGTTGCAATTCCATGATTGATATTAAAGTAACCTTGAATACGAGCGATGTCTCAGTGGTGGTCAAAGTCAAAGTCAAAGTCAAAATTCTATTGTCTATTTGGCTAAGTTCTTTTTGAAGAAGTCAAAGTCCTATTATAAGACTGCGAACACGTGTCACTACTATTGATATGGCAATCTCTTAGTGTGGTGGTCTCGGTCTATGTGGTTTCGACTCACATTGTATATGATAGAGTTAGATGTTGACCTTAATACATGGCGCATAAACTCAATATCACATATTTGGGTTGGAAGTGTTAATAAAGCATCTTTTAGCGACCAAGGAGTGTGGAATTAGTAAAAGAAAATGCGAATTTAGCCTCTCTTTGTGTCATTCGCTTAAGAAAACTCATTAAAAAACCTGTTAAGTTAGATGCTTGTTTTTTAAATGTTAAGAAAAAAAAAAAGAAAATTAGTTTTCACCGGCTTAAGAATAGATGTACGACGTTTCAACTGATGATTACAAATTTAAAGCTAATAGTTGTTAAATAACAATCAATAAGATGCATTTCCTTCTAAGTAAAATTTGAAACTTATATTGAGATCCGGAACAAATAACTTTGCTCTCCAACCATTTTTCCAACGGCCTTATGCATAGTCACATAGTAATCACCTTTTCAAGTGTAGCATAAAGGAAAAACGAATAAAATGACTTTATCTGTTCATATAAGAACTTATATCGGAACTTATATATGTGCTTTTATCCTCGTCTAAAGGATCATAACAAGTAACTTCTGCATTTTTCTTATCTTGTCTAAATACGTACTTTTATCCTTAAATATTAGGTCTACATGTTTAGGCCTAAAGTTATCTATCCCTTGTGAAGTAATACGAACTTAGCCCTCGTGGGAATCGACTTTTACTTGGACTCTCATAGTGAACAAAGATTAGTAACTGGGACTTTTCCTTAAGGTAAAGTTATAGAAAGTTTTAAAATTCTTACATTTTCTGCCAAATATACTTTAAGAGTGTTTAATAGGAATCCAAACTTAACTGATAAGAAAAAAAAAGTGTCTGAATTCAATGTGAGAATCTGTAATTAGTTAATGTAATAGGTTAACATGTTCAAATTCATTGTAAGAAGTATGGTTTATTGATTAGGATGTTGATATCAAAAGCTCGTTCGCATCTGGTAACGGGCCTGGACACCGTTATATCACTCGTCATTTAAAGTAGGCTATTAGATTTTTTAGCTGTTATAGAAATTATGTTGAAAGACAAAATTACCTTCTTTTTATACTCATCTTCTCCCGATTTGAAAATTCTCTTTCCCTTTCCCTCTCTCATAGATCACGACCACTACCTCTACTACGACACCACCACCACTTGTTTCCACTCTGGTGGTTTTTTTTATTTTGGTTAAGAGGAGAAATATTTTATATATAAAAGGTTTTACAAACCGTTCTGGTTAGATCGTCTATTTTACAGACATAAAATACAACATCAATTGCTATCAATAACACTACAGATTAACAACTAACTTATATACCCGATACAAATTACAATTAGACTGAAGTAGAGCATATCCTGCACTTCATCCTAACTTTTCGTAACTTGTCGAGGCGTACGGTTACAATTTAACGCCAATTACAGCAAACACATAAAAATACAACATATATTACAGCGAGAAGGACAATCGAAACGTTACCCGTCTAGATTGACAACGAAGCATCAACCACACACTACATGCTAATCTATAATACAACTCCCAAAACCCAATACAAACCTGATGCTAAAACCTAGAAACCACTAACCCAACCATTTTCCCCAAGCCCCCCTCCCCTCCCCCCCCAACACACACACACACACACATATAGAAAAAACCCAACCCAACCCTAGGCCCCCTCACCCCCTTTTTCCAAATGTTCACCCATACCCAATAAAACCAAACCCGAGTCATCAAAAAAGAAAAAACCATTACAGACAGCGCCATAGTGATTCCAGCCATTGTCGGTGAGATTTCGGCCACCGACGCCGGTTAAATTCCGGCCACCACCGGTGTTGATATCTCTACCCTTCTGAAGCCCTCTATTCAAGTGTTGGTATCGACCAAATCTAGTATATCGATACCAAGATCTACATAGATTTGACTAGATATGGCGGTATCTATGCATCGGCTCTGGTCACTGTCGTTGCACTTTTCACAATACAAACAAACAACATAGCAAGAAAATAGAGCTTGAAAATAAAAACAGAGATGAAGGAGGGAGAGAGAGGTAGTCGTAAGGACCCCTCCCCCACGGCTGACGCCGCTAAGAACTTGGAATTTCTCCGCTATTTAGAGAAAGGGAAAGAGAGTTTAGAGAGAGGATTGGTTGAGAGTGAAAATCTTGTATGGATTCATGGACGAAAGTGGCTTTTCAATAGAATTTTGTCCCCATATGCGGACAAGCTTACAATGACACTATCGTATTGATTAAAAAGGTTTCAACTTAACATGTATTTCTGCAGAGAACTTGGAATAAAATATATGTTTCATCAAACAAATTCGTAAGTTGATGGTTGGACAATCAGATAGCATACTAGCAATTGGTCAGCTCCCATAGTGAATGGAATACTTTTATTTAGTAACTAATAAGTTTTCAATCTGCATTAATGGTTAGTAACTATTAAAGAGTCAACTAAAATGCTTTCAAATTATTACAATCAAATATGTAAACTTGTTGTGTAATTATAGTTTGAGCGTCGACTGCATCAAGAATAGTATGGTTTTGGAAAAAATAGTGCAATTTAACCCCTTCCTTCAAGTATATATTAGTAGTATTTTAAAGTTAGATTTTGATTCTTAAATAGCTTCGTACATGCTTATTCCCAACCTATCTTGGTCGGACCCAATGGCCCACTAGGGGTCCCGCTTCGCGCAAACACGTCGACATATTCAATGGTCAATTTTTCAACGCATTGAACGGGTCAAAGTGCACGCGCCCAAGTCACGTGTATTTTTCGCTTCGCGCGCTTCGTGCACGACTTAGTCACTGATTATTTTACGTTAACATGACTCACAGTAGCAAGTTCATCACACCGAAACCACCCGAAAACCTTTTCACCAAAAACATCGGTCGACAGCGCACTTGAAGTAATGGGGTCAAGGGGCAAATGGCTCTGGCCAACCCCAGGGGGTTGGCCTCGGCGTTCCCCATGCCTAGGGGGTCGGCCTACGCCTCCAAGAGGGGTTAGCCTCGACCATTTTTCCCTGGTGGTTCACCCCTTCGCGCAAACCCCTTTCTGCACTTTTTACGCTTCGTACGTGACTTTGGCACCTTGTTCGTCACATGGGTACGATTCACGTCGATACGCTCTTCATAATGCAACTTTTGGATCTGCCAATGCCAATCAAAACACCTACCGTCGGCACACCCAAAGTTCATCGAAAAGGGGGAGTGGCCTTGGGCTCCTTCATGGGAGTTGGCCATTTGGCCTTGGCCACCCCTAGGGTCGGCCTCGGCTTCTTAGGGGCCTTGGCCTTCCCCATCTTTTTGGCCTATGGCCTCCCCTCCCGCGGCAACTTGTTTTCTCGAGTCTTTGCACCTCCGCGATGATTACAGACGTTCATACAATTTGGCCTTGGCCACCCCTAGGGTCGGCCTCGGCTTCTTAGGGGCCTTGGCCTTCCCCATCTTTTTGGCCTATGGCCTCCCCTCCCGCGGCAACTTGTTTTCTCGAGTCTTTGCACCTCCGCGATGATTACAGACGTTCATACATCAACCTCGCGGCGTCCGTCGTCCTTCACCCCCAACCGCGCACCACCCCTGTGATGCCTGTCACCCAAAGTCTCGCGCTGCAGCCAAATGACCCGTCCCCGACGACCGTGTATCATCATTCTCGACTTTGTCATTACTCAACATTGCACTTATTATTTTGGTATAGCATGCATACTTGGCTCACGCCCCGTCTCCGGGACACCCGACGGGCGCCCGTGTGCCGTCTATGCGACGTTCGTCGCCGCGTCCGTGCATCATTCTCGGTGTCAGGTATTGTCTGCACAACGTTCGTCGTCGTGCCCATGCGCCACTCTCATAACATGTGCCCTTGTCACCATGTATTATCTCATGCTGTTGGCATCGCGCCCATGCGTTGCAACCAATGTCTCATGCAGTTGGCATCGCGCCCATGTGCCACAATTAATGTCGCATGCTGTAGGCACCGTGCCCATGCGCCACAATCAATGTCCAGTGTTGTAGGCACCTCACCCATGCGCCACAATCAATGTCTCGTGCTGTAGGCATCGCGCCCATGCGCCACAATCAATGTCTCGTGCTGTAGGCACCGTGCGTATGCGCCATAATCATGTTATATGCTTCCGGAGGGCTCCGTTCATAGTGCTCAGGCACAAGAACCCCTCGCAGGGGGATGGGCTCGTTACCACAAAGCCATCGCCGCCACGGGATAAGCTCGTTACCATAAAGCTATCGCCGTCATCATTCTGGGGGGCTCCGTTCGTAGTGCTCCGGCACGAAGACCCCTCACAACGGGATGGACTCGTTACCACAAAGTCATCTCTGTCATGGGATGGGCTCGTTACCACAAAGCTATCACCGTCGTCATTTTAGGGGGCTCCGTTCGTAGTGCTCCGGCACGAGAACCCCTCGTAGCGGGATGGACTCGTTACCACAAAGTCATCGCCGCCACGGGATCAACTCATTACCACAAAGCCATCGTCGTCATCATTCTGGGGGGCTTTATTCGTAGTGCTCCTGCACGAGGACCCTTCACAGTAGGATGGGCTTGTTACCACAAAGCCATCACCGCCACGGGATAGGCTCGTTACCACAAAGTTATCACCGCCTGGGGTGACTTGCATGACATTAGGCACTGAGCTGCAACCATGTCCACTCACGTTACTGGTGATCGTCGGCGCCCCCAGTACAATGACCCCAGGGTCACTCCGAGATGGGAGCAGGTCTTTGAAGTGCATTGCGCCTAGTCCGCTTGGCAGTTGGTCATAGGGGCAACCCTCGCCACTGTCAGGTTCTCTACGCATCTCTTGACGCACCTTGTGGGATTCAGTAAGGGCTTGGACCGGTGTCTGGGGCAACGGGCTTACTCTGATCATGCTGTCATGGTGTGTTCAGTCTTCTCAGACGAGTAGAGCGATGCAGTGTGGGGCAGGCAGTGTGAATTTAGGAACTGGTATTTTGGGACCCCCTGGTGACGTGTCACTCCCAAGGGACGACATGTGGCACTTGATGATATAGGCACACTGTTTTCTATAAATAGTGAACTTTATGACTCAAAAAGGTACTTTTTTGGACTTCTTCTTCATTCTCACCAGATCACTTTCTCATTCTAGAATTTGAGAGCTCTTGGATTCTAGAGAGAGAAACACGAACTTGGACATAACTTTGGACCGTAACATTGGATCCCGACTCGGACCTTGACTTGGATTGTCGACTGCCAGCCCTGTTCGTCTCAGCCTTGTCTTTGCAGCAGTACCACTCCTCACGGCCTGTCTGGGAGGCCTTGCTCTCTGCCCTTACTCCGCCCTCACTGTTTCTCACTTTACATACTTGGAAGCTGACTCGGACTGCAGCCTTTGTGGCACCTCCACGTAGGTACGAACCCACTTTCCTTGGCATCATTTTTGCTACTTTGCTGGGGAGGTGAGCATCGTATTGCAGTCTGCCTATTTTCCACGTTCAGTCACCATGCTTATGCAATGAAGAGTTACGAGGGCTACTAGCCAGGGCGTTATTCATACCGTGCGAGAGGAGGACCACTTTGGTGAATAAGAGGGGACTAGTGCCATGCTTCTCCATGACCAGCCACTAACTACCGCACCTGACGTGCAAGTTACAGTCAATGCGGCCATCCAGCAATTCACCCCCACTATAGCAAACCTACAAGACTCGCAGACCGCTCTTATAACTGCCATCATGGAAATGCAAAAATCCATACAGGCGATGGCCTCACAGCGAATCGTTCCACCGATTCAGCCTACAGGACCCGGGCCGTTTCCTGATGCTGCCCAGGCCCTAGTGTCGCGACCACCACCGTCTCGAACATCCAGACCCTTGGCGGTAGGACTCGAGACATCCTCCCCACCTGTAGCTAACACACCGCATCTCGTGATGCCATCACACAGACCACAAGCAGACTTTGGACCCGTGTTACAACAGGTCCTCCCTGTTGTTGCACCTCAGCATGTACAAGCCAGAAGCTCTTCCGAAATGCATGACTTTATTGAGATTGAGCCTAGCCCTTACCCAATGGAGCATCATCAAACAACCGGTCAAGTGGTGGATATCTCTCGCCTGCCTACCCATGCCCCATATACACTTGCCATTGCCAGCACCTGTCACGTATCATCCATCTCTTGCTCCTGCTTATCAAGTTGCCCCGTCAAGGGGCTCGGGGGCTCGCGGCGCCCCAGCTAGCCATCATCCCTTGGTTGGCCATGAAGAACCATCCCCCCACTATGTCTTCAAGTCAGACTTTGACGCATTCCTACACCGACTGTCACAGAATTCTGCACCTGACTCATCAGCCCGACTGACAGGCCATGCGCCATATGCCAACAAGATAACTATTATACCATACCCCCTCAAATACAAGCAACCAAACTTTGTGCTCTTTAACGGACGTGAGGGCAACGCCCATGAGCACTTAACAAGATTTGCCGACTCATTGGAGCAATATGGCCCGGGCGATAGTTTGAAGTTAATGGAGTTTCACAAGTCCCTCACAGGCTTGGCATACACTTGGTATCATCAGATCCCTGCGGGGACTGTCCATTCTTGGAGTGAAATGGTCCAACTATTCTTGGACAGATTCCACTACGAAGCTGAAAGAGTTACTATAGTGGACATCGCTGGCATACGCCAGAATCCCGGCAAAGACTTAAACAAATATGTGCACCGTTTCCACCTTAAATGCCTCAAGTGTACAGATTTTAGTAAGGACAAGACATTGGTTCCCATATGCATAAATAACATGAATGAAATCTAACGGATGCATATTGAGAACCTACAGTTGAGGTCATGGGGACACCTAAAGGAAACAGCCTGTCGTACTTACGAGACAGTCTGCCCTGTCAAGCCGTGGAAGCCTCGACCGCAAAATGCACTACTGGCCTCAGCAGACACACCCAGCACTCAACGTAACAACAACAGCTACACTGGCTTCAAGCGTCAGTTCCCAGATGTGAACCGACGCTCCGACAAGCAAAGGAAACGGGAGACTGCACTTGACTAGCCATGTTATTTGAATACAGTGAAGGAACTCTTGGCAGAATGGGTGGCACATGACAACAACTTCCAACTGCCACCAATGCGGACCAACATCACGGACGCGGGAAAGGCCAGACCCAACTACTGCCCTAACCATCAAGCTCTTGACCATCACCTCAAAGACTGCAATGGGCTGCGAGCTATCTTTACAAGGAAGGTTGCGTTAGGTGACCTATAGTTACAGTAGAACAACGATGTGCGTCAGAACCCTTATCCACACCATGGCAACAACAACAGGGAGCAGCATGTGCTCATGGCCTTTACTGACCGCATCGAGCCTATCATCCCTGAAGCCCCTACGGAGGGCATTCCTACGGTCACACCTTGTGTACCTTCCATTCCTCAGCTAGCGTCATCAACTGGACAAATGACGAAGATTAAAGGCTTTTTTTTTAATGAAATAGGGTTTTCACCCGCGGCACGGACCTGCCTCTCTCACTGTCTGATCGAGGTCACCACAGGCCTCGGTCTCGAATGTTTCGCTGCCCAAGCCGAACTCAGACACGTCCCTTCTACCACATTTATTTTCTCAGACAAGGACTCGCCACCGATCGAACACCACAACCGACCGTTGTACCTTGAATGTACTGTTAACGGCATGGCTTCCGCCGTATCTTAGTAGACTGCGGCGCCTCAATCAACATCATGCCTTTCATCACCTTGCAACGGGCTGGCATTCCCTCAAGAAAAATCATCCACAACCCCGTCAAGATTATTGGCTTTGGGTAGGGTCCCTAGTCAACCTTCGGTCATATCATTGTCGACCTCATAGTCGGAACTGTCCATCGCGACACTACTTTTCAGGTGATAAATAGCGAGTCTGCTTTCCACCTCCTACTTGGCCGACCTTGGATTCATGTTAACAAGTCATTCCTTCAACATACCACCAGTGTGTGAAACTGGTGGCCGATCCTGCGGGACACGAGGTAGCAATGACAATCCCAGCAACTAAGGCCCCTTTCGAATGTGCCAAATCTTACTTCAGGGAGGCCTCCTTCTTCATTGAGCTTATCGAGGATTGTGAGAATGCTACTCATAGACACTCTACCAAGTTGCCAAATTGGGATGAGCTGTGTGGAAACAAGCCTCCCAAGTCCAAGACCAAGAAAAGTACGAAGAACAAGGGGTCGACATCAGCACCGTCGCCCGCAGTAACAACTAACTCCTTGCCTTCATCCCCCAAGTCAAAGAAACAAAAGGCCGAACCAGCCTTCTAATGCATCGTCAAAGACGGAAAAATTATCTACCAATTATGACGGTGTGTAGGGGCTTCAGGCAGTCAATCATCTGACCCCCTCGACCCCAAACCGCCCATAGAAATAGATGGTGCTGCGGGGCCGAGCATTGCCTGCCAGAACCCGAGCTTACCCCAGGCACTGCCCCGTCCTGCTATGAAGACGGCCCTCAACCGTAGGCCGAAGACCTTGAAGAAATCAACCTGGCTGACTCGGGCGAGGAACCACGACTAACATACATTGGCAAAAAACTCGCCCCGGGCCAAAGAGAGGAATTGGTTACCCTCCTTAGCGAATATTGTGATGTATTGGCATGGAGTTACAACAAGATGCCAGAATTAGATCCCGCCTTGGTGACGCACCATCTTAACATTGCTAACGGGTTTAGCCCTGTCTGACAACATCCGCGATCTTTCTATCGCGAGCTTGAATTGAAGATCAAACAAGAGATTGAGCGACTTCTACCGGCTGGCTTCATTGAACCTATCACTCACCCCATATGACTGGCTAATGTCATCCCTGTACAAAAGAAGAACAGCTAAGTCCGCGTTTGTATTGACTTTCGGGACTTGAACAAAGCATGCCCTAAAGACGAGTTCCCACTCCCTAACATCGATATGCTTATAGAGGCTGCCGCCGGACACGAGACCTTGTCTTTCTTGGATGGGTTCGCCGGCTACAACCAAATTCAAATGAACTTGGACGACTGTGCCAAGACAGCCTTTGAACACTCATGGGTAACTTTTGTTGGAAGGTCATGCCATCCGGTCTCAAGAATGAGGGTGCCACCTATCAAAGATTGATGACAGCCATCTTCCACAACATGATACATTGCACAGTGGAGGACTACGTCGACGATCTTATCATCAAGTCCAAAAAGAAAAGTGATCATCTCACGGACCTTCGAGCAGTCTTTGATCATTGTCGACAATACAACATGCCGATGAATCCGTTGAAATGTGCCTTTGGAGTCTCTTCCGAAAAATTCCTCGGCTTCTTGGTCAGTCGACAGGGCATCGATATTGACCCTTCTAAAGCCACCTCCATCCAAGAGATGCCTCCTCCCAAGAGCACCAAACAGTTGAAGAGCTTCCTCGGTAAGGTTTCTTAACTTCATCGATTCATCCCTGCCTTGGCCAAACTTATCACGCCTTTTCAGCACTGGACGTGCAAGAGCGCACTGTGGAGTTGGGGTGTACCCGAACAACAAGCATTCGAATAGATCAAGATGGTCCTCATGTCGCCGCAGACCATGGTCGTGCCACAACGAGGTATACCACTCTTGCTTTATCTAACCTCCACACCCAGGTCCATAGGGGCATTGCTCGCCCAAGGGTGGATGAAGTGGAACGCCCAGTTTATTATCTCAGTCGGTCAATCAGGGGACCCGATGCCAATTACTCTAAGCTCAAGAAGCACTGCTTAGCCTTGGTCTACGCCTCGCAGAAATTCAGACACTACTTCTGGCGCACCAGATCACACTTGTCACCAAGGTTGATCCACTACGATACATGCTCACACGCCTTGCCCTGTCTGGCCGAATTGCCTATTGGTTGCTGTTATTGGCCGAGTTCGGCTTATCCATCAAGAATCCTACAGCTCTACAAAGCCAAGCACTTACAAACCTCTTGGCCTTCTTCCCACGCCAACAATATGAACCGACCTCAGATCAATTACCTGGGGAGGAGACGGCCTTGATCTCCGACATTGATGAATTATGGACGCTTGAGTTCGATGGCTCAGCCACTAGTAAAGGTCCCAATGGAGCTCCCTTCCGATAAGGGGGTGCCGGCATAGTCCTTCAAAATCCAGAGGGTGTGACCATATCCTTATCCTTCCAGCTTGCGTTCCCGATATCTAACAATGAAGCTGGGTAGGAGGCACTTATCATTGGCCTCATGCTGGCTACCAGTATGGGGCTAAGTCATTATGCGTGAAGGGAGACTCAAACTTGATCATGAAGCAGGCTGATGGGGAGTTCGCAGTCAAAGAGCCAGCCTTAGCACCTTATCGTGCCTTGGTTCAACACTTGGAAAGAAGATTTGGCCATGTCCAGTATGAACATCACAATAGGTGCCACAACAGACATGCAGACAGCTTGGCAACAATCGCGTCGAAGATAGAGGTCGATGGTGAACAACGAATGCTAACTATCATCAAGAGGACCGAGCCTTGCATAGCCCTGAACTTGATCCCGAGAGACATTACCGTCGATGATTGGAGGCAGTCGATCATTGACCAACTTAAAGCACCATCCCTTGCATTGCATCTACTTTCACGGAGTACTTAATGTTAGGGGACGTCTTGTACAAGTGATGCCCCGGGAGCACTCTAGCCAGATGTTTGGCACCGGAAGAAACAAAGCATAAGCTTAGACTTGGCCATCAAAAGTGTTGTGGCCTCGACAGTCCCCCTCTATACCATCGCCTCCAGCGTATGGGTCTCTATTGGCCATCCATGGCAAAGGATGCCTCAGATATACAAAGGGACTGTCTCGAGTGCTTGTACGTACCGAACAATGAGGAAGCCCTTGTCATTGAAGTCGAAGGTGACTGGCGCCAGCCTTTCATCCAGTACTTATCCCACGAGGTTCTACCACCTGATCGCAGCTCAGCACGATCTATCAAGCGCAAGTCGGTCAAGTATTTTGCAAAGGAAGGCGAGTTATTTCACAAGGGATTTTTGAGACGCACCCTGGGATGCTTGCAGGGTGCCCAAGCAGTCGAGGTGATTAACGAAGTACACAATGGTGATTGTAGTGAGCATCAAGGCTCTCATAAGCTGTATGCGAAGTTGCTAAGGTTTGGGTACTACTGGCCGACTATGGAATCTGACGCGATCTCTCATGTCCAACACTGCCAACCCTGCCAGAGACACGTTGACAAGATGCACACACCGGCGTCCGACCTCCGCATGATCTTGGCCCCTTGGCAATTTCATTCTTGGGTTCTCAAACTCATAGGCCCCATCCATCCAACATCTCGGGGTCACACTTGGATTATGGTCGCAACGGAACGTTGCACAAAGTGGGTCGAAGCCATACCTTTACGAAGAGCCAGGGGAGGCGTCATTGCCAACTTCTTGTGCGATCACATCATCTGCCACTTTGGTATCCCCCGGTGTATCATATCTGACAACGGCACGCCATTCATCAACAGGGATGTCTGAGCTTTCATGGAAGGATACAACATCAACCACGCTATATCCACCCATTATTACCCACAGGGGAATGGTCAAGCCGAAGCTTCTAACAAGACTCTACTGTGGGTATTGTCACGAATGGTCCATGATGCAAGTGGTTCATGGCCCGAGAAGCTAAGCCTTGCACTTTGGGCTTACAGAACCTCTAAGCACACAGCAACGAAGGCCATACCCTTTTCTCTCGTCTATGGGACGAGTGTGGTACCAGCTGAGATCGCGGTTGCATTAGCCAGACTCTCCCTAAGCAGTGGTCTTGGGGAGGAAGAAACCAGAATGACTTCCCTTGAAGGACTTAATGAAAGGAGAGCCAATGCCTTGCGCCGAATGAAGAAGTATCACAAACAACTCACCAAGACATATGGAAAGACTGTGAAGCAACGAACATTCGTCGAGGGTGACCTTGTTCTCCAAGCCGCCAAACATGTACGTGCCAACATGTCAGCCCCCAAGTTCACACCGAATTGGGAAGGACCACTTTAAGTGCATGAAGCCAGAGACAACGGCTCCTACCCCTGCTCAACACGGAAGACGGACAAATCACGGCACCTATCAACGGCCGCTATCTAAAGAAGTATTATGTATGACCAGCTGCGAATTGTTCCCCCAACCCTACCCGCCCAAAGCTTATAACACTTACACACATAGCATTTTTGTATATCCACACATGTTTATGACTTGTAACTTTTGCTGATTATTACAAGTTCTTACTTTGCTTATGTAATGGCATTTTGGCCCAAATACTATCAATGCAAAAATCATTCATTCGCCTCAACTACTGTATGTAATGCACTCTTTCATTTACACATCGTTCACTAAGTAGCTTGCTATGGGCGGGGAGGGGGGAACCACAACGGGAAGACACCACATGCAAGACATACAAGCACATCAAAAGCTAAGCATCATCTCATAACAAACACAGGTACAAAATAACCATATGAAGGCCATATCAATATCAACCAAATGTATACAAGTCACGGGTTTGCAGGCCACTACATACCAATGTCTACTAACAAAATGAACAAGTACACGACATCTAACGTAAAGAAGTAAGCAATGCACCAACAGAATCAGAAGTATACGCCTCCAAAGTCCATCTCTAGGTCTGTAAGTCGAATCATCTATCATCCCACTCGGCCCCACTGGCTCTCTATCTCTGTCTGTCAAGCCTCTGCATCGGCAAGTCGGACCCGTATCTCGGCCACCTCCCAAGTCACATCTGTCAGTGCTGCATCAAGCAATCATCTTCGACCCTGCCATGCCACCTCCTGCGCTCTTACAATGGTCAGTCCAACCACGGCCTCAGCACTCTGCTCCCTCACTCTGATATAGTCGGCCAACCAATCCAACTGGAAGCCAAACGATACGAAAGGCTCGAGCTCTGACATAAACTCTGATATGACCTCTGAAGTCCAAGTCGAGGCTGGCACCTCACCAAGTGTCGCCAACCAATCCACAAATGCAGCATACATCGCCTTGATCAATGCTGCGCCCCGCATGGTAGTAGTACCAGCAAACGTCTGGGGCTGTCTCGCCCTAATCATCTCCAACCAATGGACTACTGAATTAGATAATTCGATGCTGTCCCAGGATGTACCGTCCACCTGTCTGACTGAAGACCCCCCACTGGCAACATCAGCTCCTATCGCCCTACCACCTATTGATCTCATGCCAACAGTAGCAGCATGCATCGCCAACAGACGGCCTAGATACCTCATGTCACGGCAACGGATCTCTAACCATCGCATGTGTAGCCGGCAACCCGTCATGCGTTCTTGTTGGAGCATCCAGCTCTCTACTGGCTCGCCAATCATCACCCTCAAACATGTGACCCATCGGGCCACCGAATACCTCCTCGACCAAGACAGGCGACGGACTTGAATGACTAACTAGCTCGACTGACTCCACAACATATGCTGTTGTCTGCTCCAGATGACTGACCGGCTCCACAAAGTAGGTCGTTGCCTACTCCACTACCGCTGCCTCCTCAAAGGCCTCACTATTCATCGGCTCCCCTTATAGGCCGGCTCGGCCTCCATCTCCTTGACCTCATCGGCCGCATCAACATTTATCTCCTCGTCCTCCTCAGCTGCCTCAGTATCCATCCCCTCAGTATCATCAGTGACAGCCTCGACATACTCCGCGGTGTCGTCTGACTCCACGTCAATGGCCTCAGCATCATCATCGAGCTCCTGTCAAAAAAAAAAAAGAAAGAGAAGAACCTTAGAACACACTTAACATGATAATTGGCAACTGTACAATGAAAGCAAAACATAACACTAACCTCAGAGTCACTCCTCCAGCACCTCCCGCAGCCTCTTCGGCCTGTGTCCGCCACCTGCCAAAGAACCTGCGCCTGTCCGCTGTGCACCTTCCATCATACCCACTCTCAATGACAAAATGGGACCCTTACAGGCACCCTCGGCCCAACTGTTGCTGCCGGCGCCCGTGGCGCGCGTGCTGACACCAGTACATCTGATACACCTGTAAGTAATTTCGACATGCCAGACTGCCTCGCGGCCTTGTCATCCTCAAACACGTTGCCCCGCGACGACGTTGATCGCCCGCTCGCTCCACCATGACGTCGTGCACTTTGCTTCTTCCTCGTCTTTTTTTGCAATCCTCCAACATCCCCCCTTACGCCGAACGAGACACCACCGCGGGCGCCATGCCCCTGGTCGGCCTTGGCCTCACCCCCGCCGACCTCGGCCTCGGCCTTTCTTTCTCACTCTTTTCTTCTTTCTTCCCTCTCCCTCTCCCCTCTTCCCTCTCTCCCTCCCTATTTCTCTTTCCCTTTTCCCCTTCCTCCTTCATTTTCTCCCTCTCCCCTCTCCCTTTCCCCTTCCCCCTCTCCCCTTCCCATTTTCCTCCTAACCATGCCCACCCTCAACCTCGGCCTAGCCCCTTCCCCCACTCCCTTACATCCCTCAACTCCCCTACCCCCACACCCATATGCGGCCTTGGCCTCTCCCGAGCGCCCGCCCCTCTCCATCCTTCCCCTTGCACCCCCAAACCCCTTTCCCCTATGCCCAAAATTCCCCCTCCCCCCTCACCTCGGCCTCGGCTCCTTGGTGTGCCTCGGCCGCGGCCGAGGTCTTCCCTTGGCCTCTTCCTCCGTTGCCCCTACCTTGATGCATTCTTCTTGCTTCTTGGGTGGTCCTCAATCTCATGGGTCTTCAAGCTCCAAGTATTTCTTCTTCTTCTTCTTCCCCTCCTTTCTTTCTTTCTTTCTTTCTTTCCTATCTTCTCTGTTTTTTTTTGGTTAAGTCTCTCTCTCTCTCTCTCTCTCTCTCTCTCTCCCCCCAAGTCTTTCAAGACTTCACCTAACTTTCCCCCCAAAACTTTCTAACTCCATTCAAATTTTAAAGTTTCCCCCCAAAAACTCCAACAACTCTTTTAGCGCTCCATGTTTTAGCGCCAACTCCTTCCTTTCGCGCTTTCATTTTTCAAAACATTGCCATTATTTTACATTCATAATTTTAAGCCGCTACTAAAAATTTCACGCAAACTCATTTCCGGATAAAAGCTCTTCTTTTCGCGCTATTTCTTTTTTCATGCTAACGCTAACGAAAACGCATGTTCCGTCTTGTTTTTGCCACTCTATTTTTTTCTCGATGTTGCTGTTACGCTGTGCACGCTACCATATTTTTTTTGCGACAAAAAAAATATTTTCAAATTTCAAGGAAGCCTTCGCTCACGTCTTTCGTTATTATCGAGCCCGTTCCACAACATTCAACACCGGCACTTTTTTCGAAGACCAACGCTTATGCGTGAGGCGCCCACTGAGGTCGCCCCTCCGCGCACACAACACTCATGGGGCTTATGTTCCCAACCTATCTTGGTCGGACCCAATGGTCCACTAGGGGTCCTGCTTCGCACAAACACATTGATAGATTCAACGGTCAATTTTTCAACGCATCGAACGGGTCAAAGTGCGCGCCCCCAAGTCACGTGTATTTTTTGCTTCCCGTGCTTCGTGCACGACTTAGTCACCAATTATTTTACATCAACATGACTCACGGTAGCACGTTCGTCACACCGAAACCACTCGAGAACCTTTTCACCAAAAACATCGGCCGACGGCGCACTTGAAGTAACGGGGTCAAGGGGCAAATGGCCTTGGCCAACCCGAAGAGGTCGGCCTCGGCCTTCCCCATGCCTAGAGGGTCGGCCTCAGCCTCCAAAAGGGGTTGGCCTTGGCCATTTTCCCCCGGTGGTTCACTCCTTCGCACAAACCCCTTTTCGCACTTTTTACGCTTCGTATGTGACTTTGGCACCTTGTTCGTCACATGGGTACGATTCACGTCGACACGCTCGTCACAACGTAACTTTCGAATTTTTCATTGCCCATCAAAACACCTACCGACTGGCGCACCCGAAGTTCGCCAAAAGGGGAAGTGGCCTTGGGCTCCAAAAATGGGAGTTGGCCATTTGGCCTTGGCCAACCCTAGGGGTTCGGCCTTGGCCTTCCCCATGCCTAGGGGGTCGGCCTCGGCCTCCAGGAGGGGTTGGCCTCGGCCATTTTCCCCCGGTGGTTCACCCCTTCGCGTAAACCCCTTTTCGCACTTTTTTCGTTTCGTACGTGACTTTGGCACCTTGTTCGTCACATGGGTACGATTCACGTCGACACGCTTGTCATAATGCAACTTTTAGATTTGTCATTGCCATCAAAACACCTACCATTAGCGCGCCTGAAGTTCACCCAAAGGGGGGAGTGGCACTGGGCTCCTTCATGGGAGTTGGCCATTTGGCCTAGGGTCAGCCTCGGCCTCCCCAAGGGGCCTTGGCCTTAGCCTTTCCCCCATTTTTGGCCTATGGCCGCCCCTCCCGCGCACACTTGTTTTCTCGAGTATTTGCACTTCCGTGATGATTACAGACCTTCATACATCAACCTCGCGAAGTCTGTCGTCCATCACCCCCGACCGCGCACCGCTCCTGTGATGCCCGTCACCAAAAGTTGTGCGCTGCCGCCAAATAACCCGTCGAAGACGACCGCGTATCATTATTCCCGACTTTGTCATTACTAAACATCGCACTTATTATTTTGGTATAGCATGCGTACTTGGCGCACACCCCGTCTTCTGGACACCCGACGTACATCTGTGTGCCGTCTCCTCAACGTTCGTCACCGCGCCCATGCGCCATTCTCATGATATGTGCCCCCTGTGCCAGTTATTGTCTTCGCGACGTTCGTCGCCGCGCCCATGTGCCCCCGGCACCATGTATTGTCTCATGCCGGGGAATGTCTCATGCTGTTTGCATCACGCCCATGCGCCACAATCAATGTCTCATGCCATTGGCATCGCGCCCATGCGCTACATTAATGTCTCGTGCTGTAAGCATCGCGCCCATGCGCCACAATCAATGTCTAGTGCTGTAGGCACCGCGTGCATGCGCCACAATCATGTTACATGCTTTCAGGGGGCTCCGTTCGTAGTGCTCCTGCACGAGGACCCCTCGCAGAGGGATGGGCTCGTTACCACAAAGCTATCGCCGCCACGGGATAGACTCGTTACCATAAAGCTATCGCCGTCATCATTCTGGGGGACTCCGTTCGTAGTGCTCCGACACGAGGACCCCTTGCAGTGGGATGGACTCATTACCACAAAGTCATCACCACCACGGGATAGGCTCGTTACCAAAAAACTATTGCCGTTATCATTCCGGGGGCTCCGTTCGTAGTGCTCCGGCACGAGGACCCCTTGCAGCGGGATGGACTCGTTACCATAAAGTCATCACCGCCACGGGATGGGCTCGTTACCACAAAGCCATCGCCGTCATCATTCTAGGGGGCTCCGTTCGTAGTGCTCCGGCACGAGGACCCCTTGCAGTGGGATGGCGCCACGGGATGGGCTCGTTACCACAAAGCCATCGCCGTCATCATTCTAGGGGGCTCCGTTTGTAGTGCTTCGGCACGAAGACCCCTCGCAACGGGATGGACTCGTTACCACAAAGTCATCGCCGCCACGGGATGGGCTCGCTACCACAAAGCCATCGCCGTCATCATTCCATGGGGCTCCGTTCGTAGTGCTCATGCACGAGGACCCCTCGCAGCGGGATGGGCTCGTTACCACAAAGCCATCGCCGCCATGAGATAGGCTTGTTACCTGCCGGGGTGACTTGCATGACACTAGGCACCGAGCTGCGACCATGTCCACTCACGTTACCGGTGATCATCGGTGCCCCCAGAACGATGACCCCCGGTTCACTCCGGGCTCAGAGCAGGTCTTTGGAGGGCATCGCACCTAGTCCGCCTGGCAATTGGTCACAGGGGCAACCATCACCGCTGTCAGGTTCTCTGCGTGTCTCTTGATGCACCTTGTGGGATTCAGTAAGGGCTTGGACCGGTGGATAGGGCAACGTGCTTACTCTGATCATGCTGTCATGGTGTGTTCAGTCTTCTCAGACAGGTAGAGCGACGCTGTGTGGGGCAGGCAGCGTGAATTTGGGAACCGGCAGTCTAACGGAGAACCGGTATTTTGGGACCCCTGGTGACGTGTCACTCCCAGGGGACGACATGTGGCACTTGATGACACAGGCACATTGTTTTCTATAAATAGTGAACTTTATGACTCAAAAAGGACTTTTTTTGGACTTATTCTTCATTCTCACAAAATCACTTTCTCACTCTAGAATTTGAGAGCTCTTGGAATCTAGAGAGAGAAACACGAAATTGGACATAACTTTGGACCGTAACATTGGACCCCGACTCAGACCTTGACTTGGATTGTCGACTACCGGCCCTATTCGTCTCGGCCTTGTCTTCGCAGAACTACCACTCCTCACGGCTTGTTTGGGAAGTCTTGCTCTCTGCCCTTACTCCGCCTTCACTGTCTCTCACTTTGTATACTTGGAAGCTGATTAGGACTGCAGCCTTTGTGGCACCTTCACGTAGGTACGAACCCACTTTCCTTGGCATCAATATTGTTTAAGAATTCAAAATAACCTTGGCTCTCAGGCTGGGATATGGGAATTTTTTTCATTGTGGCAAAACAAAAAAGTTGTTTAAGAAAAAAGATGTTTAACAAAAAGACGAAAAAGCATCAGAGAGTACCAGAACAGAAACAAACTAGTGATTTGCTTTCACAATATTCTTACAACTGTGTAGAAGTTCTATAATTTTCTTTTCAGTAAAAGTTCTATGAATTTCTTTTGAGGTAGAGTCTAGGCTTGGAAAAACTAGTCAGGACAGTAATGTATTAGTATCCCTATTCTCCCAGTACTGAGAATCCAAATTGATTGGGTAGAGATCAGAAGCAGAAGTTGAAGAAGCAGCCCATGGCCCGTCGGTTGGCTTGCTCTGGATCTGGCTGTCACCCTTGCTACTGCCATGGCTGTGTTGGTGCTGGTACATCTGTATTTCCCGGGGCTTCATCATGTCACTCGAGCCACTGGTGTCCAATACAAACTCTTGAACAACTGCTTTGCCTTCGAGCATGCTGACTACCGAAGACATACTAGGCCTAACTGCTGATGAGACATTAGTGCAGAGGAGCGCTACATCAATCATCGTCATGACTTCTTCTTCGTCGTATTGTGATTCCAACCTTGGATCGACTAGTTCCATCAACTTCCCGTTACTCTTTAAGACAAGAGCCTACAAGGGGAACAAATGCGAAAGATAGGAATGATTTAACTAGAAATATCTCTGCATCGAATATCTTAAAACGCCAAACATTGGCCAACAGATTGTTTAAAAGGGTCAAGAAGTTACCTGATCAAGAAGGAAAAAACCATCGTCCTTTTTCTGATGAGTCGTGTTAGATCTCCCACTGACGATTTCCAGTGCGACAATTCCAAAACTATAGACATCTGCTTTGTCAGTTAGGTAACCCCTCATTGCATATTCAGGTGCCATGTATCCACTGTAGTTAATGGAGATCACATCAGGATTTTCTGTTTTACATCTTGATCTCTTCCAGAGAAACTCTGAAAGGTTTCACTACATTTGCACTCATAATCAGGGCATAGCTGCTACAAACTACATTGATGAGGTAAAAAAAGCATAATGGCTTACTAGGTGCCAGCAATTCGGGTGCTTATGTGGGTACTCTCTTCTTCATCCAGCTTAGCCAGACCAAAGTCAGATATCTTAGGGTTAAGATCCCTGTCAAGAAGCACATTGGTGGCCTTGATGTCTCTGTGGACGATCTTCAGTCTTGATTCTTCATGAAGATAAGTCAATCCCCTAGCTATACCAACGCAAATCTTTTGCCTGGTAGCCCAGTCGAGATTCAGCCGCAATTCTTCTGGGCCTTCAAACACCAACTGATAAAAGTTAGAATAATCTATTTTTGTGAGACCAAAAGCGTCTAATACATCATAAGGTTGAACTTTACCAAACAAAGCACGAGCAAGGCTGTTGTTTTCCATGTACTCGTACACAAGCAACAATTGGTTTCCTTCAATACAACATCCATACAGCTTTACAAGATGTGGGTGTTGCAGAGCTGAAATCATGCCTATTTCATTCACAAACTCGCGATTCCCTTGCTTTGATTTGGAAGATAGTTGCTTCACGGCAACTATGGTGCCATCCAGTAAAAGTCCCTTCATTTAGAAATATAAGTCAGGAAGTGTACATTAGAAGAAGAGTCTTTTCAAAGAAAACAGCTGCATATAGTACTTGAAAGAAATAAACGAGTGGAAACTACACTTGTGTAGGTTACCTTGTAAACAGAACCAAAACCCCCTTCTCCAATCTTATTAGCATCATCAAAATTGTTTGTTGCGGCTTTAATTTGTCTCAAGGTAAATGAACCAGTGTGTAGATCCAGACCCTTCAGATCTGCCGAAGATACCGAGTTAGTTGAGGAGCTTGTACAGCAAAAAATGGCAAACTACTATTCCAGTAACATGGGAGTCAATACTTCATGCAGGCACAAACTACTATTCCATTAACAAGTGTTGCTGTTGAATGCCAGCACAGAGCTCTCAGCTACAGCTCAAAGTATCAAATCATTTCATGTCTAAACATTATGCTTTTTAAAGACATGCATGTACCTGTTGTTAAGGTACTATGAATGGAAACGAAGAAAAAAAGAGGATTTTCGATCAAGAAGATTAATGCCAATGTTGCCCAAGTACCTAGTTCCATTGTATCTTTGCGAGGTAGACAGCCTTTCCACCAAAGGACACCTAGAAGGAGGAAGATGGCACATGCAATTCCCACTACAATCCCGACCACAGTGCCTGCAGATATGCTGCTTCCATTTTCTGATGGAGGTTTAGCATCTGAACGAAACACGAATGTGTAAATGATATTAAACTAAAAGAGATAAATGAATGCTCAACAAATCCAACTACTTTCATCAGAAACAAAATAGGAATGAATGAAATTAATCCCCTGGGCCCTATCCCATGGTCATACTAAGTAGAGATGAAGCTCTAGCAATTATTAACAAACTTTTAAGAAGTAAACACAAGTCTCTTATATTGTATCCACTAGTCTTCCTTATATTAGGATTCGGGCCAATTAAAACAATCTCTTAACTATAATTTCTATTGATTATATCATCAAAATATAGGCATATTCTAAGAAGTAAGTATGATGCCCATGAGGACCACTGCAAACAAGAAGCTCATAGAATGTTCACAGCTTTACCAGAAACCACAGAGATAGCTGAGATGAGAGGACCATATACACCTTTATCAGGGATATTAAGTGTCCCTTTTCCAGCCCAATATAGGCGGATCTCCAACGTACGATTATTTACCACTGCCAAAAAGGTACTACGACACCCTTTCCAACACCACCTGCTTCATCCTCGATATTGAAATCCTTCCGTACCCGTTTCCGCTGCAACAACAGTGAACCAAATTAAACCTGAAATATATACGTAGACAACACCAATGAGATTTCCTTTTGACATGAATTAGAAAAACAACTTATTATTGGAGAAGTCAGAACATTGATCTGAATCAAGGTAATAAACAATCCACCATCTACGGGGGTGTATGTTTAGCATTTTTCTTTTGTGTTTTTATTTTCATGATTTTCGTATTTAGTTAGAAAATAGTTCCTGTACTTTTATCATGTACACCAAAAAAATTTAGTTACTTTTTTGACATTAGGTTAAGTTTAGGTAATTTTATCCAAAACGAAAACAGAAAATGGTAAAAGTACACAAAAAACAAAAGAATTATTTTTTATCATCTTTGTAAAAAATAGAAAATAAAGTACGGGCCTAAATAACAAACAAAAATCAAAATTGCTGCCAGCTGAATATATATATCAAATATATATCAAAAATCAAAATCAGTCCTTTGAACAAAGAAGTGGAATGTTGACATCTACCTGAATATATATATCAAATACGCGCCTTCCAAGGCTTTTATAGGTTTTGTCATCAGTGAACATGATCTCTGCAAAGTGGAGATTTACTGTGTAGTTTCCGTTCCTCAGGCAGTAACCGTAATAAGTCAAAGACAGTGGAGAAACTCGTGCATCTTTGTACAAGTCAGTATTGTTTCCACGGAGCGCAGAAGTATTACTCTGAATATAAGTGTCTCTACGATTGTCGTCCAAGAAGTGACCAGTGCTGCTAAATCCCCAGTTACTCCCACTTTGAAAGAACTTTGAAGGCGAACCCGAGTCTGTATCGTCTTCATATTCGGACTTCTCATCACTAAATACTTCCTTTCCGCCACAATTTATATGGAAAGAGTAAAACTCTGATAGAAAACCATGGAATAGTTAACTTAATTGTCAATATAAGAAAGATATTTACTGGGGGAGAATCCATAACAATTCCAGTGCATAAAAAATTGTAGCAAATATCAATGAAGATTACATACAAGAATCTACAACAGAGATAATATAATAAGAACTGCCCTTCATAGACATTAGTAATTTGCGATCCGAGGTAAGCTTGGATCAGAGTCGTGGGACTGCAGCTCAAATTTACTTCTAGGTGTATGCCACATAGATTCTATGGCTCTTTATGAAGACAAAAGATTTTATTTTATGAAGTTTTTATTTGTGAAGATGGTGCTTCAAACTTGAAACAAGCACGAAGAAAGTTGCACTACCACCTTAAGGGACTTGTCTCTACCTGGACTCAACGGAGAAAGCATCACTTTGAGGGACTTGTGATCTTACCACCTCTATAAGTTGAGAAGGGAACATGGTAACTTTTTTGAGAGGCTATAAAGCAGAGCAAGTCTAAGATAAAAGCATCTCATAAAAATGAAGGGCAACAAGATACACAATTACCTTAAGCTTTTGGGTGCTTATCAAAAGTATTAAGATCTAGTTGCCTCCACTGCATAGGTTTCTAATTTAAGTCAAGATGTATACTTTATGACCATAGCAAGGTGTTCTATTTAGTTCACAATATACACATCTTCGTAAAATAGTGAACCAATCAACTAACAAGAGAAGGAAAAGAAATGATATTCAACTTACCTTCTGAGCATATCCCGTTTCTCAAGCATGAAACAATTCCGCTGGAAAGTCAATTTGAAGAACAAAAGAAATCAGCATCATATCATATTAGCTCTGTTAGTTTTATGTTACAGGCTTGTCATAGAAACTTATGTGAAGCAAATATGATGACGAAATTCCATTTATAGGAATAGAAAGTTACGATGGATCGCCACTTGAAAAGCTTCCAAACAAGTTTCTACAAAGAACGGAAAAAACACACAAAATTCACACGTCAGCTGGTATAAGAAGATTCTAGAACCAGCATCACTAGTTCAGTTTCAATAGAGGTTGAAGTAGTCTCACACTTCCCGCGGCTGACACGTTGCCCCAGACCCAGAGCTTGCAAGTGTAAGATTGTTGTATGAAAGATCACTGGGGAATTCACACCGTGATTAGATGCTAGAAAACAGGATAAAAAGTGGAAAAGTAAAAGACAAATCAGCAGTGGCAAAAATCCACACTCGTGATTTCTTATATGTTTGAACATCAGATGGGCATAAGACACCACATTATTTTCCTTTATGTTGTTGAAGATGTGTTAAAAAAGAAACCACATTACAAAGAATACTTGTCTGAGCCTCTTCTTGGTCTGCTATAATCTCAACCTTAACTATCTATTGAAAAATAAGATCACCAAAAATATTCTCTCGGTCGCAGGGCATACGACCAGCAGCTAAATTGTTCTCTGGCAATGGCAATAAACCAACTTCGGGACACTTTTTATCACTACCTCTTCAGACTAGGAAAACTATTTGATGTGTAACGAACCCTTGTAATTAACATTCTAGATAAGTAACTTAAAAGATTTGGAGAAGAACACTCACATATCTTTACCTTCCTCGTTCATCCAACCAGGCATGGATCCATTTAGCATGTTTCCGGTTAAATAACTAAAGAAGATTAGTACCATGAATCAGTGCAAAATGGCAGTTTTCTTCGCCAAAGTACCATCAGCTATGCTGCAAATATGGATGAACTATAATAACTTTAAAGCTCAGATTACAAATTGATCACCTTTAACTGTCCTCACTTGACTCAAATCTAAGCAGATTTATTTCTCTCTTTTTCTCAAAAAAGAGACTACTACGAATTAAAACTTTTGAGTTAATACTCCCCGTGAAGTTAACAGCCACCAGTACGTTATAACTTCAAATCTCTGATTATTAAGTGAGCAAGTACAGAAATTCCAACATAACCCATTTTATTAAAATCTATATAATTCAAACGTTCGATATTTTGAACCCTAGTTTTTACCCCATATCCAAAAAATCACGTTACCTCTGAAAGAGGACGAGATTCACTTAGGAGGAAAGCATGTGATTTCTTTAATCGGTTAGAACTCCTCACATGGTATGCAAGCTTTGGAGTGCTTCTACATTAAGCTGATAAGAAAAGGCTCCTCCTTTACAAAACTTAAAGCAATGGCAGTTTCTTAGGTTTCCATACCGGACCTGCGGAGAGCAGGTAATCTCTCTCAGAAAAAGAAAGGTCCTTTTTGTACACCTTCTTACCATCTTAGAGACCATGTTAAGTTGGTGAATAAAGACATTTTAGGCATCTGGACCATTTGCTTATTGTGGTTAGTCCAATGTATTGGTTCAGCCCCATAGTAACTCCAGACGTTAATAAGTCACCCTTTGATGCCAGTAGCAACAAAATCAGAAAAGCAAGAGTCAGATGCTCACATGAAGTCTGTCTGTTTTATACCATCAAAATTTCTCGGAATTGGCCCACTTAATTTGTTAAAGCTGAGGTCCCTGCAAGAAAAACATCAAGTGTGGCTGTTGTAAGAACTCGTCTTTCAACAAGAAGAACGTGAAGCTGATAATAAGCATGACAACATAATTAACTTCCTAAAGAGAGAAATGTAAGTAAATGCATATTCCAGCACAAGTGACTAAAGAAACCAAAAATTTTCAAGAAGTTGTGCTCAATAAACATATAGAATTGAAGTTCCTAAGTATAGAAAAGCAGTTAATTCATCTTCCAGCACAAGTGTCCAAATAAATTTACAAGAAGTTGTGCTCCTTTGCAAACTCTTTCCTGCAATTAAGCCTCTGTTTGAAAGCTTTTTCGTTTTCAGTTTTTTTCTCCAGTTTTGTATACCGGAGAAAAAAAACACGTTTGACACGCAATTTTCGTTTTTCTTCAATTTCGAAAACCAGTTTTTAAAATAGGACTGTTTTTGGTTTTGGGCTTCCAGTTTTGGTTTTTATTTTGAGACCACCCCACCACCATGCACCCTCTACCGCCACAGCCACCGCCGCGCTTCTGGCAACACTGCCGCAAGGCGGCCACCACCGCCACCGCAACCACCACCTAAGAAAAAACGTAAAATAAAAAATGGGTAATCAAACACCAATTTTGTAAAAAATAAAAATTAAACTGGTTTTGATTTTTATTTTTTTGGAAACAGAAAATCAAAACTAAAAGTGATTTCAAACGTTACCTAAGTTATGTGGTCATCAATTGCCTTTTTCTTATAAATACATTGGTAATGGTTGCATAAGCAGGTCAGTTACATGACTGTTGTAATATAGGATCATACTTCATACATCACTGTAAGAACATATTTGTGGCATGCTTCAACATTTGAATTTGTCATCGCCTATACAAAATTAAGCATATACATGCACGCAAAGAGGCATCTGCCTACAAATATATATATAGCATACTTTAGATATTGCATCCATAGAGAAAAAGAAGTCATTAATATATCTACGAACTTTAGGGTTATAGCAGGCTTTCGTGGTGCAAAAAGCAAAGTAGAAGAAAAGGTCAAATTTACTGACAAGAGTTTCAAAGATGTCATTGTTCCAAGAAAATCTGGTAATTCTCCAATGATATTACAACTCCTCAATATCCTGCACAATCAAGTGTAATCATGTCACCACAGGGCATTAGCAGTCTCTGATATAGTCTCTTGTTTGTAGCTTTTAACTCACAGATTCTTAAGGTTCTTCATGTTATTAAGGGGTGGAAAACTAGACGGACTTCCATTCAGGTCGCTGATTCTCCTGCATGCTTAAAGTCAGGGCGTCAGGCACGAGCAAAGCGGAAATAACACGCGATGGAGAGACAAGCGTAAAAGTCAAATAGAAGGTAGTACATACAAGTCGGTTAACTTTGTCAAAAGCGCAATATCAAAAGGAATTGGCCCATCCATACCACTAGCCTGAATTGCTCTGCCATTCTCAGATTTTTAGTTGGTAAGGAACACAAAACAAAACAAGAAACGAGATAACCCAGGCAGGTCAAGCACTTACAATCTATCAAGATTTGTCCACTTCGCGATAAAATTGGGTATCTTTCCAGTGAAGTGATTATCACCAATCCGACTGCATTTTACACAAATTCAACAGACATAGCAATTTGAAAGCAGTGAATCCATCTCCACCCCCACCCCCTCCCCCCTCCCAACTCCCTTGTCCGAAAGGAACTTACAAGTCCTTTAAAGTGGTCAACTCTGCAAGTGTTTCAGGCAACTCGCCACTGAAATTGTTTGATGTGAGACATCTTCAAACGAAAGACAACGATATCAATACGCTAATTCTATAGAATAATGACATGGAAGAAGGTCCCAGCTACAACAAGGAATACATCTCTGTGTAATCTGTGGGAACTGGATGAAAGAATACTAGCTAGAGAAACTATAGCTACAACATGTAATTGATAGAGGATTGTACAAAATAGAGAGAGAAATGCTGTATATATATATATATATATATATATATATATATATATATATATATATATATATATATATATATATATAGGATCGTGATTCATTGCTAGCGTTAGCACTGTTGCTAGCGCTGTTTGGCCGTCCGCTACATAATGTAGCGGACGATAATTGGCCGTCCGCTACATTATATAGCGGACGGTGCTAGCGCTGCTAGCGCTAGCAATGGATCACGGTCCATATATATATATATATATATATATATATATATAGTTGAGGTCGTTTTGTTTGAACTTCATGGAATAAAAAGGACATTTGATCAAAAAAAAAATATCAATACGCTGATTCAGGATGTTTTTTTAAATTAAATGAAACCACTAAACATGAGAGGAGAATATCGGGCATGCATTTAGTAGAAGCTCAACTAGTACTTGCATCCCTGAACAAACAGAAACTTACATTTTCTTTATGCTAGAAAGAGTACGAAGCTCCGAAGGAATAGGCCCAGACAGCTGATTGAACTCCAGGACTCTACATGCAACAAATCAACACCATAATCTATCAGTGCGTAAATGGTCTTTCGTATACGACGTGAGCATGAAATAGGTCATCAAATCTTACATCTCCTCCAATGTGCTGATGTTTCCAATTTCCTTCGGGATTGGACCCGTTAACCGGTTCCCCTGGAGGGAGCTGCAGTAACAACATAATATAAACTAGACTCCTTAGAGTTTTGGACACATCAACAGACAGACGCACGCACTACAGACGCACACAGAGAGATCAGAGAGAAAACTAAAGTTGGCACACACATGTTCGTCAGTTGCATGGAACCCCATTCTGAAGGGATGCTGCCACTAAGGTAGTTGTGGGTGAGGTCCCTGCAATAATTGCAGTGAAGTGCATTATAGTTCGATGTTCAGCATGTGCAGAACCATTGCTGCTTAGATTGTACCTACTGCAGTAACAGTTGTCCCATTCACATTGCTCTTGTATTGTGGGTCCTAATTAAAAATTCCCAAATGGGTAGCTCAGAAAAGTGTTTTAGGTCAAGTAGTGAGGGGGAAGAACTTACAGTACTCGTAGGTAGTGGAGTTGTTAGAAAATAAGTATGAAAAATGAGGCTTTGAGCGTGACTAATCACTGTCCTTAAGGAAATATGCCCCCACTATAATTGCTGCTGGGTTAATGACAGATTCCTTCAGGATTACAAAGCCAAAAATGAAATTCTGATCAGCAATTCAGAATTTCCCCAAGAATATGTATTTGAATAATAAATTTCTGATTTACCAAAATTGAAGGATATACAGATATTAAATAATATCTGAATTGACACAACCCATGAAATCAAGGGACACAACTGTTTGGGACTAACTGCAATTAACTGTTAAGTAAAACGAAATTAATTAAAATATTAATTAATTTCAACCAAGTGCCCATCTTTTGACCATTAAATATTGTTATATTTCAAACCCATGTCAAGGTCAAATCAAGGAAATTTCAAATTTCCCTCCAACTCTTCCCACCATCCAAAGTTAATTGATTGGGTGGGTGGAGCCTTATAAAGGCTTTGTATCCTTCTTTCTTTTCCAATGTGGGACAACACACCCACACTCAAGCTTGTCACTAACTATTACAACAGGAGTCCGGTCAATTCTGGTGGGAGCGTGCCTAGAAGACTTTGTTCTTTGAGATATCTGCGCTTCCAATTAGCTTACAGTTTACCATTTCATCGATATGGGGGTCTTTGCATTAGTATGAACACAACATCTCTGAGTAATGCAACTTTCTTGACAGCCTTTGCAAACAAATAACACGGGGATTTTGAGGCAACAAATACTTGATCAAAAGCAATAACAGAGACTACTGAAGCACCCACGATCCATTGGGCACCCACGATCCATTGGTAGAGAATCGCCGACAGTATTATAATGCTTAACACTTCTACGTGAAGAGACAAATCAATGTGGTGCACAAATGTAAAGGAGAGCAACATACAAGCAGGAATAATCAAACTCAAAATCTTATCAAATTAAAACTCTTGGTAAGATATTAAGTTACTATATCTTCTAAAAGCTTAATAAAGAACGAATCCAGCAATGTTATCATGCTTAACATTCACAGAACACTAGTACTGACCTCTGCATTGCACATGGGACCAACAACTGTTAAAAGTTCATATTTATACGTCGAATATTAATAACAAATAATGTTATTTTCACCTTCTTATGAGTTTTGTATCACTTTTAGAACAATAATAACAACTCATGTATTGTGAGTTTTAATTTATTAGTAAAACTCATCAAGAAGAGTATAAAAACTATGCGGCGATATAAGAGAAAATAAAGTGAGGGAGGGGGGAGGGGAGGGGAGAGAGCGAGAGAGAGAGAGAGAGAGAGATTGACATGGAAGAGAAAGAAAAAAAATATTTGATTGGTTGAATGTCAAATGATATAAAATGAGGCATGCCAAGTAAGAAAAATAACGTTACATTCTCTCAACTTCGGCTTTCACACACACACACACATATATATATATATATATGTAATATTTATTTTTAATGCTATTTCTATCACATTTGTCATTATCTTTTTAACACAAACAAGGATGTGAATTAGCACGATAGATATGGAGGTTGTAACTATCTTCGTACGATCCAAAATATTTTCAATGAAAATCGTTCTAGAGTTTCTCATAAAAAAGTGTCGAATATAACAATAACAGAAAAGACTTAATACAACAAACAGGATAGACACAAAGTGCAAAGAACTTCACTCCTGTTACTTAGACAATCTTTTAACTCATTGGATACCATTCTTTCTCACCCCAAAGTCATTTCAATTCACCGACCTAAAAACTTATTCAACACCTTATCCAATTGTACGAGTATATTACTGTATTATTTTCTTTCCTTTGATCGTGTTATCTCAAATGCGAGTCATAAATTTCGCGTTCTACATATAAAAAATGTGGGTGAAGATAGAGAATATGGATCGGCGGGATATTAAATTTAATTTAAATTTTTTTTTTAAATAATCAAAATTTTTTGATACAGTCGAAAACTCAAATATGATGAATTCTTTTGGTACGGAGGGAGGGAGTAACTTTCACCAGCAAGATTCTCTTTTGTGAGAGAGAGAGAGAGAGAGAGAGAGAGAGAGTCGGAACATGCTAACAATATGACAGACGGAGTTGTTGCAATCACAGGTGACTGCATTCTTCTCTGGGATGATGATCCAGTTCGAGTTTTGACCAGTACTGCACGGATCTACACTGAAATTCCAATCTGTCTTCCCCAGTGCGATTGCACTTTGATTCAAAGCCTTCACTGCCACCAACACACATACCCATATGCGTAAGTCTATATCACTATAAACAGTCTATATGCTTACACTAAATACTCAGTGCGCGCCCGAGAGCTAGACTAACAACTTTTAAGGGACAACGAAGTGTGCATAAACACCAGCCTTCGTTGTAATTGTATCCACACGTACATTCCTCAGCTGGCAGAGAAGCAGCTTCAGAGGCAAGAGTTCCGATGAGAACCACAGCCACTGCAGCAACAATGAGCCGTGGGAAGCACATTTCCTTCTCGTGCATGTATGAGTGCTTCAAGAAACTTTCAAAGGAATGGAAAATGCTTGAATTGTGTATACTGACTCTGTGTGTAGTGGATGTAGGCAACTTACGATATAGCCACTTATATGCTAGAGTTTCTTGACGAAGACCATGGGGTGGTGTTGATTTTTCTTCAAGATATAAAATGGAGGGGTGGTGTTGACGAAGACCATGGGGTGGTGTTGATTTTTCTTCAAGATATAAAATGGAAGGACTGTAATTACGACTTGGGAAGAAGACTTAAAGATATTAAAATTCCTTCATTCAGTCCCCATTCCTTGCATATCTGTCTATTTTCCACTGTTCCTGTTACCTTTTTCCAGCTGCTAACTTTCATTTGCACAACATTCTTGATCATCATCATGCATCCTTCTTCAGACCCTTGTTGTAAAAAAAAATCCTCTTGAGTCCTTTCGTAACATATGGTGTAGATTATGACTGATAGAGCTAGTTTCCTAATTCTAGTTAAGAAACTTTTCCCTCCAAATTTCTAAGCAATGAGATTAATTACTTGCTTCCTATGAAGCACGGGTGCTTCAAAAGGGGTGAAGTACCGGGGTCGGGTACGCGTCGGGTGCGGGTGCGGGACGGGTGCGGGTTGGGTGCGTGTCGGGTGCGGATCCCTTTTTTCCTTTTATTTCCTTTTATTTTCTGAATTTCGGGTGCGGATCGGGTGCGGATTGGGTTCGGATCGGGTGCGGATCCAACTCATGGGTAAAATATATAAACTAACCTAATCGGGCTAATCGGGCAGATCAAATTGGGAGATTCTGAGAGAGAGAGAGAGAGAGAGAGAGAGAGACCAGCGGCGCCTCTTCGCAACCACCGTGACCACCGGCGACGCGACCATCTGCGACACCGACGACCACCCACGACACCGACGACCACCCGCGACTACCCTCGACCACCAGCAACCAGCCGCGACAACAAGCGACCAGCAGCGACCACCCGCGACTCCGGCGACCTGCAGCGACCACCCGCGACCTCCGACGACCTCCGGCGACCACCTGCGACCACCTGCGACACCGACGACCACCCACGACACCGACGACCACCCGCGACTACCCTCGACCACCCGCAACCAGCCGCGACCACAAGCGACCACCCACGACTCCGGCGACCTGCAGCGACCACCCGCGACCTCCGACGACCTCCGGCGACCACCCGCGACCTCCGGCGACCACCGGCGACCACCCAAGAAGACGTCTAGTCACCTCCGACAGCATTTCTCCAAAGATAAGTCTCCTCTTCCTCTCTTCTGTCTTCAAATATCTCTTTGCTACCTTTTGTGACTTGGATGTGGATTGTCAATTGAAAGTTGGAACCAATTTATACAGTGTTTATTGTTTAACATGTGTTAAAGGCTTAAAGCAGTGGTTTAATGGTTAAAAATTAAGGGATGTTGAAACCAATTTTGCAAACTTTGATGCTATATTACCACTTTTATTATATATATGATCTATTTGGTGGTGGTTTTTATTTATTTGATGGTATTGTACTACCGTTGAATGGTTGAATTAAATTGCACTCCGTCTTTTTATGCACTTTTTAAGATCCAAATTGCTTAGAAATTTAATACTAATTGTACATAATAAAAAAATATATATAAAATATTTGCCGTATCCCAGCCGCACCCGTATCCTAAAATTTTCAAAAATGCCGTATCCGCGTATCCGCACCCGTATCGTATCCGCACCCGCACCGGAATCCGTGCTTCTTAGCTTGCTTCCTTCCATCTCTATTCTGCCAGCCTTATCTTGAGTTTAGCTCATTTTTTATATTATATTTTATTCGTTTTAAAATGTTGATTATGTTGGATCCTACGTATACTTTGTGTATATTTGTGCAGAAAGACAATATCGAAAATATACTAACATGCATATGTTAAGGTTCCAAAAACAGCAGTAACGCAAGGAAAGAAATAATAGTATATTTAACAACTCACAAGAAGATTGCAGAATAGCAAACGAAAAGGTCGAGGCGTGAATTTGATTCACTGTCCTTAAGACTTATTCGTCCCGCAATGGTGCTGACGGTTCTTGACGACAGTCTCCTAGGATACAACGACAATACGTCTGAAATAGGAGCACTCCAAATTTGCAGACCCAGCGAACCAAAACTATGGCACAGAACTCTTTCGGACACAGGAACGAGACAGCAGAAAAAATTGCAGAATATAATTTCGGGATGAAGTTGTTAATTTTGTAAAACTGACTCGTATTTATACACAGTATCCACTGGGGGGTGCAACACTTCACAGAAAAAACTGTTTAGCTGGAAAGGTCACAACTTTCCGGAAAAGAAAATAAATAAATAAATAAACTTTATTTATTTAAATATTTTTGTCCCAAAAAGAATAAAGCCTAATGGGCCCAAGCCCAAGCCACGGACCGGACCGGGACGAGGCGGGGCGGCGCGCGCGTGGTGGACCTTGGGTCAACCTAGGTCCTCCCTCCTTACAAAACATGGGTACCCCCAAGGGGCCCATCCCTTAGCTCAAGGCTAAGCATTATAAGGAGACAACATTTGCTTTAATTCTTCTATGTGGGATTCTCTCTTCCCTTCAAGTTGATCCACCAACTTTAACTTCAATTTTCTCATTCACCTTCCATTTGTTTTAGACATGTGAATATACCATGATCATCTATTCCAATAGATGAACATGAATCAATTTGGTCCTAACCAAAATATGGTTTAGAACCCATTTGAAAATTGATTCAAAATTGCTTCTCACAATGGGTTTAAAACCCAATTCCAACAATCCCCCACATGAATAGAAAATTGACTGGACACTAACACAAAGAAACACTGACACAAGAAAGAGTTCTTTAGAACGACACTGCATCGGGATAGGTAGCCGATGGCCTTGAACCTTCCCTAGTGAGAACTATCGAATTTACTGGTTAACCAGTGAACATGATGTCTTGAACTGTTCAACCTTTAGTGTAAACCAAGATAATAGAATTTCACACAGTATCGTTCAAACATTGTTTTGAGGTTCTCATTGTTGTGTTCATTTTGGCCCTGAACACTCCTGGTTTTTATGAGTACTCTCTGAGAATTCAGCCTTACAATTCTCATAGAAGCGGCCCACTTCTTACTCACATAGGTGACTTCTTATTAGAGGTTCCTACTGCACCCCCCACTTGGATTTCCAAGATATAAGAGTCATTAAAAGCTTAGCTTAACCTAACCTTTTGAAGGTGCCACTGTCTTCTCATCATAGGAATGGATATTATGGTTTTAACCCCCACAGTGCTCTGTCTGAGTCGCATTTACATAATTCGGTTTTCCCTTTGAACCTAGATCTTGGGATCTCCAGTCAGCTAGGTAGGGTTTCCATTATGGCAACTCTTTAGTTCATAGGCTTAAGACCCATTCCCCTCGATAAAGTATTTACTTTCTCTCTAGTCAAAGCTTTCGTTAACGGATCCGCAATATTATCCTTTGACTTCACGTAGTCTATAGAGATAATTCCACTAGAAAGTAATTCTTTAACGGTATTGTGTCTGCGACGTATGTGTCTAGACTTGCCGTTATACATACTGCTTTGTGCTCTTCCAATTGCAGATTGACTATCACAATGTATGCAAATTGGTGGCACATGTTTAGGCCAATTTGGAATATCCTCCAAGAAATTACGAAGCCACTCCGCTTCTTCTCCTGCTTTATCTAAAGCAATGAATTCAGATTCCATAGTGGATCTGGCAATACATGTCTGTTTAGAGGATTTCCAAGAAATAGCTGCTCCTCCTAATGTAAACACATATCCACTTGTGGATTTTGTTTCATTAGAATCTGATATCCAGTTGGCATCACTGTATCCTTCTAATACAGCTGGATATCTTGTATAATGCAGACCAAAGTTTAAGGTATATTTTAAATACCTTAAAACTCTTACAATAGCTAACCAGTGATTCTTTCCCGGATTACTAGTACATCTGCTCAGTTTACTGACAGCATATGCTATATCGGGTCTCGTGCAATTCATGATATACATTAGGCTACCAATTATGCGCGAATACTCTAATTGAGATATTCCTTCCCCAGTATTCTTTGTTAGATGTAAATTTACATCTAGCGGTGTCTTAACCGGACTATCATCATAACTTTTAAATTTGTCTAGCACTTTCTCAATATAATGAGATTGTGACAAGACTAGTCCATTTGATGTTTTGGTAATTTTCATACCAAGTATAACATCAGCCACGCCCATATCTTTCATATCAAATTTACTGGCCAACATTTTCTTTGTAGCCTTAATGAATTCATTATTGCTCCCGATAATGAGCATATCATCCACATAAAGGCAAACAATGACATATCCTTTTTCCGTCCCCTTAACATAGACACATTTATCACATTCGTTGATTCTAAAGCCATTTTCGATCATGACTTGATCAAACTTTTCATGCCATTGTTTCGGAGCCTGTTTTAGTCCATAAAGTGACTTAACAAGCTTGCACACCTTCCTCTTATGATCAGGAGCTACAAACCCCTCGGGTTGCTCTATATAGATCTCTTCATTTAGATCTCCATTTAGGAAGGCTGTTTTCACATCCATTTGGTGTATCTCAAAATTATTGATAGCTGCAATAGCTATCAATATTCGAATGGATGTTATTCTCGTTACTGGTGAATATGTATCGAAATAATCAAAGCCTTCCTTTTGTCTATATCCCTTGACAACCAATCGGGCCTTATATTTTTTGATCGTTCCATCAGCTTTCATCTTTCTCTTGAAAATCCATTTACACCCTAATGGTTTATTTCCAGGAGGAAGATCCACCAGTTCCCACGTATGATTTTGCATGATGGATTCTATTTCACTGTTAATAGCCTCTTTCCAATGAGGAGTTTCGGGACTCGACATTGCTTCACTGTAAGTACGAGGCTCATTTTCTAACAAATATGTTAGAAAATCAGGACCAAAAGATGTAGACGTTCTAGCTCTCTTGCTACGTCTTGGCTCATCTTCCTCTTGTGAGGGTTCTTGGTCCATACTAGTTCTTTTTAAAGAACTCCGTTCTTGTGCCACTCGACAAGGAAATACATCCTCGAAGAAATGTGCATTCCTTGTCTCCATAATGGTGTTGACGTGTATATCGTCAATTTCAGATTTATGCACTAAGAACCGATATGCCGAGCTATGGCTTGCATATCCAATGAAAATTCCATCAACCGTTTTAGGACCTATTTTTACCATTTTAGGTGGTGGGATAGCTACCTTTGCTAGACACCCCCACACTTTAAGATATTTGAAGGAAGGAGGACGACCTTTCCATAGCTCATAAGGTGTCTTTTGCAGCTTATTGTGAGGTACTTTATTAAGTATATGATTTGCGGTTAAGACCGCTTCCCCCCACAAGTTATCTGGAAGTCCAGAATTTATCAACAAAGCATTCATAATTTCCTTTAAAGTACGATTTTTCCGCTCAGCAATTCCATTTAACTGAGGCGCATATGGTGCCGTGGTCTCATGAATGATTCCATGATCAGCACAGAATTTTTCAAGAGGGAAAACATATTCTCCACCTCTATCACTTCTTAGTACTTTGACTTTCTTGCTAAGTTGATTTTCAACCTCAATTTTGTATTGCATAAATACTTCCAAGGATTCATCCTTGCTTCTAAGCAAATATACATAACAAAATCTCGTACAATCATCAATAAAAGTAATAAAATACTTTTTTCCTCCTCGAGATTGTACCACCTTTAAGTCACATATGTCACTATGAATTAGACTTAAAGGTTTCGTACTTCTTTCAATTGACTTGAAAGACGTTTTTGCCATTTTAGCTTCAATACAAATTTCACATGCTTTATGTGAGTCAAAATTCATTTTAGGCAAAAATCCATTTTTCACTAGCTTTTGTATGGAACCATAATTTACATGACCTAATCTACAATGCCATAAATTAGGAGATTCCAACAAGTAAGCAGAAGAAATAGTTTTATTAATATCGGAATTTGGTACAACTTTAGGCACGATGGTCATTACATTTAACTTAAACAGACCATCACATAAGTACCCTTTTCCTACAAACATCCCACTTTTAGTGAGTACAAATTTATCACTCTCAAACACTAGCTTGAAGCCATTCTTACTCAACAATGAGCCTGACACTAGATTCTTCCGAATGTCTGGCACATGAAGCACATTGTTGAGACTCAATTCCTTGCCGGATGTCATCTTTAAGACCACCTTTCCCATTCCTAGCACCTTTGAAGAAGAAGAGTTTCCCATGAACAAATTCTCGTTGTTGGCGCTCTCATATGTAGTGAACATATTTCGCTCGGAGCACACATGTTGAGTAGCGCCCGTGTCTACCCACCACTGTTTGGGATTTCCAACCAAGTTGACTTCGGATACCACCGCAGATAAATTCAAATCTGTCACGTCTTCGGTGATTTTGGTAACTTCGGTCACGTTGGCTTGAGAATTCTTTCCTTTCTTAAAGTTTCCTTTGTTTTTGCGACAATCCTTAGCACAATGGCCAGCTTTGCCGCACACAAAACAGTTCCCTTTGAACTTCTTCTTCTCACCGTCTTTGAAATTTGAGCCTCTTGCTCCGCTTGGACCATCAGAATCAGGAATTTTCCTCCTCTTTGATGGACCTTGCTCGACCACATTTGCCTTGGCCTTTTGATGATAATTACCGGCCTTCTTCTCGGACTGGCGATTATCCTCCTCAATCCTTAATCTGACGATCAAATCCTCGAGCTTCATCTCCTTGCGTTTATGCTTCAAATAGTTCTTGAAATCTTTCCAAGTAGGTGGCAATTTTTCTATCAAAGCAGCCACTTGAAAAGACTCTCCAAGTACCATCCCTTCCGCATGAATATCATGTAGAATAAGCTGAAACTCTTGGACTTGACTAATCACTGTCTTAGAATCCACCATCTTGAAATCAAGGAATTTGCCGACTACAAATTTCTTTGAGCCGGCATCTTCCGTCTTGTATTTCCTTTCCAAGGATTCCCACAATGCTTTCGCATTGACCATTGGACTGTATACGTTATACAACGCATTGTCCAATCCATTGAGGATGTAATTCTTGTACAAAAAATCTGAATGCTTCCAAGCATCCACGGCAGCCACTGTTTGCCGGTCAGGATTTTCACCAAGATCCGGTGCATCCTCTTGCAAGAACCTTGCCAAGTTCAAGGTGGTAAGATAGAACAACATTTTTTGTTGCCATTTCTTAAAATCTTTTCCGTTGAACTTTTCCGGTCTTTCACCAAGTCCAACGGAACCATGAGCAGGTGCAACGTAAGGTGTCGCATACACAGTCCCACCGCTGGGATGAACCGGTCCACTTTCCGGAATGGTTTCGCTAGTAGCCATTGTTATATCTATCAACAGAAATTAATAAACAGTCCAGTCTATCACAAACGTATAAAACTGAGTCTAGAATCACTAAACTTAAATTCAGAATCTGAAAATAATTTTAGTATAGATTGACAGAATCAAATATGAAAACGAATTTGAAAACACTGTTATGACAATACTGTTTCTACACATGCAACACAAAGTGTGCGGAATAAGTCTTAAGAATGTTGGATCCTACGTATACTTTGTGTATATTTGTGCAGAAAGACAATATCGAAAATATACTAACATGCATATGTTAAGGTTCCAAAAATAGCAGTAACGCAAGGAAAGAAATAATAGTATATTTAACAACTCACAAGAAGATTGCAGAACAGCAAAGGAAAAGGTCGAGGCGTGAATTTGATTCACTGTCCTTAAGACTTATTCGTCCCGCAATGGTGCTGACGGTTCTTGACGACAGTCTCCCAGGATACAACGACAATACGTCTGAAATAGGAGCACTCCAAATTTGCAGACCCAGCGAACCAAAACTATGGCACAGAACTCTTTCGGACACAGGAACGAGACAGCAGAAAAAATTGCAGAATATAATTTCGGGATGAAGTTGTTAATTTTGTAAAACTGTTTAGCTGGAAAGGTCACAATTTTCCGGAAAAGAAAATAAATAAATAAATAAACTTTATTTATTTTTGTCCCAAAAAGAATAAAGCCTAATGGGCCCAAGCCCCGGCCAGGGACCGGGACGGGGCGGGGCGGCGCGCGCGTGGTGGACCTTGGGTCAACCTAGGTCCTCCCTCCTTACAAAACATGGGTACCCCCAAGGGGCCCATCCCTTAGCTCAAGGCTAAGCATTACAAGGAGACAACATTTGCTTTAATTCTTCTATGTGGGATTCTCTCTTCCCTTCAAGTTGATCCACCAACTTTAACTTCAATTTTCTCATTCACCTTCCATTTGTTTTAGACATGTGAATATACCATGATCATCTATTCCAATAGATGAACATGAATCAATTTGGTCCTAACCAAAATATGGTTTAGAACCCATTTGAAAATTGATTCAAAATTGCTTCTCACAATGGGTTTAAAACCCAATTCCAACAGATTATCGTTCTTACACTTGTTTTTACATAACATTATATATTTTTTAAAAATTTTAATGGTCCGAGACCCGCCCACAAGACCATTTGGAACTCTTTTCTTTTGGCCCCTTTTTGTGTTGGGCCCGTTTTACCGATTTTTTCCAATTTATCCGTCCTTAACCAATATTCCAAAAAAAATAATAATAAGAAAAGTCTTCTTCCGCTTTGTTGCGATGATTTCTTGGAAAAGGGCAAGAAGAAGAGAAAAGTCTCCCATCCCAGTCCAGAAAAGTTTGTGGACAAATCCACCTCTCAACAGTCCAAGAAAGGACAAATCAACTTGGTGCTCACCTTTATTTCTATCATGACAGGTTTTTTGTTTAAAAAAATTGGAATTTTCAAAAGAGTACTAAAGTAGCCAATTATTATTATTAGTATCACTATAAGAAAAGTCGTATTACAATTAGGTGTTGGAACGTTCTAAACATGTTTCTCCTCGATCAGGGATCATATACTTATTCATCTTTGGGCTATTATTGTTTTTGTCATATTTGGGCTATTATTGTTTTTGTTTACTTATAATATCTTATCTTTCGCAAGTTCAAATAATATTAGAGTTAATTACACACGGTACCCCTGAGGTTTGCTCATAATTACACACGGACCCGCCTATCTTTGTAAATTACACTAAGCTACACATTTTTTTTCTTTTTTTTCTGTTAACAGAGTTAACAAAATTAATGAAAGGACGGTCATACCCCTGATAAATAAGTTAATTTACCCCTTCTCTCTCTCACTCTCTTTCTCTCTCTCTCTCTCTCACACACACACACACTCCGACAGCACCCTTTGGACTGCACACCCACTGTCGGTGAAGCCACGGGCCACCAACCGTAGCCACCATGACCCATCACCGCCCCTATCACCATGAACCACAAGTGCCGGCCACCACCACTCCGCGAAGACAACCAAGATCTAGGCGCAAATTTGGGGGCGGGATAGCCGGCGCAGATCATCGGCCGGGAAAACGATAGCCAAGGCGAGTAACCGATCACCAGCGAAGTGCGGGTGATGGTTACCGGAAGCAACAGCCAAGAGACCCAAACGTAAATCCCGACCAAACGCAACAACGATGCAACCAAGAGACCCACCGGAGATGGAGAAGATGCCGGGAAAGGTTCAACACCACCGAGAAACAACCGCCGGCCAAGAAAACACGAGTAACTCTGAAGATTACATCCTAGCAATCGGCAAGAGTCTTCGAACACGGCCAACCAAAATGGTCGAAAACAGCCCGAACCTAACCACCTCCGTCCAAATCCGAATCACCAGCCATTAGCAGCAGTGTCATTGGCCTCCGAACTCACGCAGCGGCACCGGAGAACAACCTTCAACCTCATTCTTTAACTCTCCTGATTTGAATTATTTTTTGTGTAGTTTGAAAAATGGTGATTTTTGCAGTGGCCGGTGACGACTGAATATGCGATGGAGGCAGTGGTACCGCTACCTGAATTTGGCGATCGAAGAAGACCCATATACTATCTGGTTGCTGTGGAGTTAGTCCTAGCGGTTGTAATGGTGGATCGGCAAAGTTTTATGGCTGTGGTGGTGGTACTTTTGTTGGATCTCATGAGAGAGAGAGAGAGAAACCCAGATCTGGGCGCAGATCCGTGAACACCTTATTTTCTTAGCGTGCTTTGGCCTGAATCTGGAGTCGCCGGTGATTCTGTACAGAAGAAATAAAGGGGAAGATCTAAGGGCATTTTTGATATATCATAAAAAATTTGTGTTGCCCTAAATTTTTTTGACTGTTCCCTAACGAAAGTGAGTTTTGTGTAATACAATGACAAATCTCAGGGAGCAGAGTGTAATTTTCAAAAGATAGGGGGATCCGTGTGTAATTTAGGGTAAACTTCAGGGGTGCCGTGAGTAATTAACCCATAAAATTAAACTCAATTTTGTGGAGTGAAAATTGCTGAGACTTTAAGGATTTAATACCAACTTTGTCCCATGGACTTTGTTGGCACATTTCACCCAAAGTCTTTATCTTTTTTATCAACCTTGAATTTTATTTATCTATTTTTTCAATTGAATCCCATCATCCACTGAATTAAACAAGTAAAATCAACATTTCCCGTTGATATGTGGCATCAAGACACAACCTCCAAACTGAAGTCCTCTCTCTCTCTCTCTCTCTCTCTCTCTCTCTCTCTCTCTCTCTCTATATATATATATATATATATATATATATATATATATATATATATATATATATCGTAGAGTACACTTCTTGCTTATCTAATGGTTTTATTAACAAAGCTTTATATGTTGAGTAAGTTATATGTATCCACTTCTTTGTTTACTTTTTTTTTTTTGGATTTTGAAAAAAAAGATGAACCAATTAATTTTCACATGATTATAGGGTTTGACTTTGGTTCTTGTACTCAACGACTGCCTCCTTCTCGAGTATTATCACGATATTAAAGCTCTCCTTCTCGAGTATTATCACGATATTAAAGCTCTCGTGCATGACTTGAATTTAGTTATTTCTGCTTGGATTTGGTTTTTGTGTTACAAATTCTTATACTTGTGGACTTGGTAATGGTGCATCATGTTTTGTCCTTTCACGTGCCATCAAGGACTTTCTTGGGAGGGAGAGTAATAAACATGATATATGTTGTCGTACGGTTTTTATTATCCTTTGATCAAAGTACGTGATTACTTGAAATTCATGCTTTACGTGAGAAAGAGTGTTAAGTTACAATATCGACTATCTACGGTGTTTGGCTTTTATGCTTGTACTTGGTGATTTTTCCTCCTTTTGACCATATTTTCGAGTTTAAGAGAAAATAATTATCATGAACAGTAAAGAACCACATCGATATGTTTTCATTTAATAGGCAATCAGAGAATCAAAGAGAATCTCAGCTTGAAAAAAGAATGAGGAAAGAAAAGAAGAAGATGCTCCTAGTAAGTAAGTGGCCCGCAAAATTAGTAACTTTTTCTGTAAATAAAAGTCATACCAGGAATTTGTTGGCCTTGGAACGTCCTAAATTCCAAATATGGGCAAATGTTAAGAATTTTTTACTCCGGAATTAGTTCAGACATTTGCCAAGCAACTAGCTCATGCGAATTCTAAATTAAAAACATGCGAAATATTTCTTCAACTTCTTGAAGTTATGTAATAATTATAGTCAACACATAAATATCCTTCTTTCATAACACTTTGTATTCTATATGTTTTTTTTATGTCCGTATACTATATTTTAAAATTTACAATACAATCATTTGTAATATACGCCTTAACTTTCAACACCCCCCACCTTCAACACGCTCACCCTACCTTCAAGATGTAAATGAAATGAGATAAAACAATTGCAAGAAAGATACTGAAATTACCAAATCAAGAAGATTAAACATGTCCTCCTTGGACCTGTAACTTGTGTTACTCCTGCCATTGACGATTTCCAGTGCAACAACTCCAAAACTATAGACATCTGCTTTATCAGTTAGGTAACCCCGCATTGCATATTCAGGCGCCATATATCCACTGAAAATCATAAATCTTCATCAAATTTCATGGGATTTCCTTTCATATTTTGGTTCTTTCACAAACGATATTAAGCTAAGTTTGCTTCAGACCTATAGACATATGCACATTGTTGGCTTCACACAATTGCAAATCTAGTTACACCTGTTACCAACTAGTATAATATGTGCTTTTTCTTTCTTTTTTCAATACGTAACCCATTTATTAAGATACCGTTTCTAGGAAAAGAATGCAAAGTGACTCACTAAGTTCCAGCAATTCGGGTGCTTATGTGTGTATTTTCTTCTTCATCAAGTTTGGCCAGACCAAAGTCAGATATTTTAGGGCTAAGATTCTTATCGAGCAGCACGTTGGTGGCCTTGATATCTCTGTGGACTATCTTCAATCTTGATTCTTCATGCAGATAAGCCAAACCTCTTGCTATGCCAACACAAATCTTGTGCCTTATTGGCCAATCCAAGTTTAGCTGACACTCCTCCGGGCCTTCAAAGGAGGGTACATAAGTATGAGTGTTTTAGTCTTTGGAAAACGAAGTAGTTGACTAAAACATGAAGTTTACCGAACAAAGCACGAGCAAGGCTGTTATTTTCCATGTACTCGTACACTAGCAACAACTGATTTCCTTCAATACAGCATCCATACAACTTCACAAGGTGGGGATGTTGCAGTGCAGAAATCATGCCTATTTCATTTATGAACTCGCGATTCCCTTGCTTTGACTTGGAAGAAAGCTGCTTCACGGCAATAATTGTGCTGTCTGATAAAAGTCCCTTCATTTAATAAGATAATAATTGGTTTAACATGTGAGGAGGGCTTCTGATATTCAAGGAGAACTGCATTACTATAGAACTGTTGAAATAATGTGTAGGTTACCTTGTAAACAGAACCAAAACCACCTTCTCCAATCTTATTAGCAGCATCAAAATTGTTTGTTGCAGCTTTTATTTGCCTAAAAGTGAATGAACCAGTTTGTAAATCTAGACCTTTCAGATCTGTTCAAAGTGGTCAGTAAAATAAGAACCATGTCCAGGTAATATTGCAGTATACATAGCGAACAGTTTCCACACCATATTTAAAAACTTCACCATAAATTGTAACATGTCTGCACTAAAGAATTTACCAGCTGTAGCTGCGTGTCAAATGTTAATGCTATATTAGTATTCAAAATTATGTTACTACGGTTGAGATGTTGCTGATAAACATGCATATAGGCTCGTCGAGAGAGCAAGTTTATATAGACGAAAATGCAAAAAGATGCCCAATAATAATACAAGATGCTCATACGGCTAGAATTTTCTATTATTTTAGGTGGTTAATTTAATTGGTGGAAAGTACCTAGTTCCATTCTATCTTTGCATCGTAGACAGCCCCTCCACCAGAGGAGGATCCCTAGAACAAAGAAGATGGCAAATACTACTGCCACCACAATCCCAACCACAGGTCCCGCAGATTTGCTGTTTCCGTTTTCTGATGGAGGCACAAAATCTGAACGAAGGCAAAAAATTGGAAATAATCAACTTACTCAAATTTTGAGGCATCATAATAAGGAAGTGAAACCAAAATATCACACGCAGAAAGATAACATTAACTTTGTAATTGCAATTGGTTTCCAATACATATGTAACTACTAAAATATCCTGCAAAGCTTTATATCAAGTCTCAACCATGACCACAACACGAAAGAAGAAGATCACATAAGGTTCAAAGGCTTACCAGGATCCACTGAAATAGCTGAAATGAGAGGACCATAAACACCTCTAACCGGGATACCATTTGTCCCTTTTCCCGCCCAATAAAAGCGAATCTCCAAGGTGCTCTTACTTACAACCACAGTAAACTGTTTTATGATTTCCTTTCCAACCCCGCCTGTTTCATCCGCAATATTGAAATCCTTCAGTGCCAGTTTTCCCTGCAACATTTAGACCCAATTTCACCTTAACTTCATCTATTACCATGAGGCAATAAGGCTTAGCTTCATGTTGACACCATTTTAGTAAAAACAATAAAATGCAAAAGAGTCCAGCCCACCTATATTTTCTTTTGAAAAGCGGTGTAGAAAAAGGTACAAAAGAAATTATTACAATCCAAAACAGGAGTGGAGACTGCATTGGCAATGGAACCATTTGTCACAATTTTAATCTGAAGTAGAGGGGCAAAAATTAATAAGACAACATTTCAATCTTGCTTTTATTAGAATAAAGTATTTTTCATGCTATTCTTTTTTTTTTTTTGGGTAATACGGGAAGCAATTTTCTAGCTTCATGTAACACAAGCTCCACTGCTGCCTCTATCTTCATTATAAAGCAAAATGACCATCATCTACAGTTGTAAAATACATAACATTGTGTACTATAAACACAAAACTCTTTGGTTCTCATCAAATTGTGGACCTTGCCTAAGAAAACTGTAACATAATGTGACAACCTACCTGGATGTAAACATCAAATATGCGCCTTCCAAGGCTGCTATAGAGATTGTCATCACTAAACATGATCTCAGCAAAGTGAAGCCTTAACGTGTAGTTCCCGTTAATCAGACCGAAACCGTAATAAGTCACGGATATGGGAGACAGTCGTGCATCTATGTACAAGTTGGAATTGTTTACAGAAAGCTGTGAAGCATTTGTCCAATTATAAGAGTCTGTAGGGCGATCATCGTCCAAGAAGTGACCCGTGCTGCTCAATGCCCAGTTAGTCCTACTTTGAAAGAACCTTGAAGATCCAGCTGAATCTGTATCATCTTCATACTTAATATTTCCATCGACACTTGTTTCCCTTCCGCCACAATTTATATGGAGAGAATGCCAATCTGACAGACAACTACAGAACAGTTACGGTTGAAGGAAGAGGAAAACTGAAAGAAGATGAAAGGTGAGTAGATTTGAGAAAAAACTAGTCCATTAATGCATCCATCTAAGAGTCGAAAGTGGCATGCCCCACCCAAGCCAAAGAACTCATGCTCCAGACATCAAGTGCAAAAATTTGTGTTTAATGTTCAAGCTGAATCTAATTGTACATTATGAGGAAGGATATCAAGGAGGAGTGCTTCCATAACATTTGACTTGTACTACCCATTTTGGTTGAACACGGTACACCCCTTTGTCAAAGGCTAATCAAACAAAGTTTCGGCTTCGAAAATAGGTCAACCTAATATGCTCCCGAAAGATAGGTCAGCCTAACAAGGACGAAGGGAAACTGTACTTCAAGCCTAGTGTGTATCCCAACGAAAAACTTGTTGAACCTCAGTTGTTGTTGTGCCTTGGTCCCTAATGCAAATACTGGCATGCTAGTCCAGTGGAACTAAATCAGTATAATTTCTTTTTCTGGTTAAAAACTTAATTTAGTATATATTTCTGTGCTTCATCACAACTGGCCATTAACAATAACCATGGCAGGCTGAAATCCAAGATTTACTTTTGCACCCTAAAATTTCACCAGTATTTCAAGAGTTCAATAAAGAAGCATATAAAAATGAAGAACCAAGAGATGCACAATTTGTTTTGCAGTTGATTTGGATGCTCATCAAATATATTTCCAAATCCTCCAAGAGAGTCAAGAACATATTCTGAATTTGTATTTTAGGTTTCCGCTTTTATATCTTTTCTGTAGTTTTATCACAACAAGGGTCGACGTTGACGGACTTCAAAATACTTTTAACATGAATGAGCTCAGTGTAAATGACAAAAAAAAATTTCAAACAGAAACACTGCAAGCCGATTTGTTACGTACTTTTGTGGCACTGAAAGGTGCTTCGCAAGCATGAGACAGCTCCACTGACAAAACAATGTGAATCCAGAAACAGTAGGCATCACATTACAACAGAATTTGGCTCATTGTATTTATAATAACATGAAACAAAATTAAGCATGTCCAGCAATTTTGTGAGACACGTATATAGGCACAGAAACTAACCTCAAGTTACTTCTTGAAGCGCTTCCAAACAAGTTTCTATAGAACATAACACAAGTTCAAAGTTCAGCAGGTATTCCAGAAATGTTCTAATAAGCAAGTGATAACAGTAGTAGTTTTAAGAAGGGTGAAAGCAATCTTACACACTTCTTTGTTGACAGGTTAAGGCCCCAGAGCTTCCAAATGTAAGATTGTTGTATGAAAGATCACTGTACGCATATCATAACATCATTCATTACTTTCTGGCATGTAGTATGAGCACAAGGATTGGTGGATGGCAAAATGTTCATAAAAGTAGTCAAACCCACAAGAATTATCATCTCAAACATTTTTGGGTAGCAAGTGTATCAACCTTATTTCTAATCATAAAGACATAGAAGTTTAATATCCTCTGCACGGGAACGGTCGTCCGATGCGATTGAGAGTACACCAACGCAAGGAAGACATACATACTATTAGTTCTTTCTTCTATTTTTAATGATGAAAAATTGTTTTACGACGTAAGGCGCCTTGAGGTTGCGGATTGTTTGCAGGAAATATATGCAAGAAACTAAAGGTAAAGGCATTAAACATGAAAAGGCCAAAAGGCACATGAACCTTACCCAGAAATTATTGTACGTCAAATAACATCAAAACAAAGAGAATAAATCAGAAAAGGCAGGGAAGAGAGGATGGCCAACATAGAAAAATGAGTTTAAGTAACAAGAAATGGCACAAATCATAATCTTTCCTTTCCTTCAAATATAGTAGCTTGCCAATAACATAAACATGCCAACAATAATCATTGTGTGGTCTAGGAAAGGTAGAAGGGTGCAGCTTCAGTGTTTTTAAGCCGTGATCATTACCCTTTATTAGGCATGCTATAGTACAAAGAGAAGCTACTACCTTTTTCTGCTAAGTTCTAATTATTAATAGAAGGAGATATAGAGCAATGATAATAATTACTAATTACCCACGTAATACAAATAAGATACAGCAAAAATGTGTTTACACAAAAATCTGTATTTATTTAATTTGTAGTGGTCATGTCGCCATATAGTGCACTTCCAATAAGCTGAACTGTTGGGTCCAACACGCCATTGCGCCCCGATATGGTCCAGAAATGGCTAAAATTGTCTACTCAGGACTATATAACGCTTTTACATCCTAGCACATGACTCTTATGCAGTAGAAGCCAAACCTAGCACCACACTAAGCTCCCGCCTAAGGCCATATAGTGAAGAAGCTACAAGTCAGACCAGCGGAGTAACTGGACCTTTATAGAGAACCTCAAACCAATTGGAAGTGCATTCTCTCTTAAAGTCAGAGGAAAATGCTGCCTAAGACATGCTTTGGAAATATACCAGAGTAAGAACAGGAAACTTATAAGTAACCTACAAGGGGTGGTTAAAATCAGAGTAACAGGTGCAATTAAAGCCAGAATTGATATACGGTGGAGCCGCAACATCATATAACACTCGAGGGTAGTTAAGTAAAGGGTCTCAGAAATGATCTTACATGTTGTCCCCTTCTTTCATCATCCAATTAGGCATCGGTCCAGCTAACAAGTTTCCGGTTAGATAACTGAATATGACCAATAAAGTGAATTAGAAGCTTAGTTTTCCTTCAATACAGTAGCATCAATTGTGGTCACAAATACAGCTCATGATTTCAAACATCAGACTATGTTACCAGTTCATGCATTTGAAATGGATCATTTACTGTTTATGCTCATAAATATTCCCCAACAGAGTTTTTGATTTTCATAAATACAATTTTCTGTTCCAAGAACAATTGGTTAAAAGGACGATTAGAGGAATGATCACAACAATTAAGATTCATCTTAGAACACCCTAATTTGTTTATAGGAGACTCTTCAGACCTTTTCAAGGGTTCCCCCACTAAATCCCAGTAAGGCTGCCTCGGTCTTAACATTTAAGGCCTTAAATGCCAAGGCGAAATCACAAAATGCAAAATTAACAAATAGAATCCTTACATGTAATCTGTGTTTGATAGACCAGCAAAATTGCCTGGGATTTGTTCACTCAATTTGTTAAATGTGAGGTCTCTGCAAAAGTACCATAAAAGAACTATTATCATAGCGATGCCATTTCGCTGAGAATGGTAACTTGAACAGATAATCAGGAGCTTGCAATATATATTCCCTCCCTCCATCCATCTCTCCCTATCACACACACACTCACACAACACAAACCAAACTCTTCTACATTAACTTTGAAAGAAGCGGTCAATAATTGAATTTCTTTTAGCATGGAGGGTGAGCTGTGAACAGTGTGCCAACATTTGAATTTTTTTCCTTCACATCGAGCGTGAGCATGTGTAAACATGCAGAAAGATATGCTCAGAAGGTTCCACCAAATTTAAGATTTTTAACAGCTTGTCCTCTTCAATAAAACATCAATCATTTTTCAGAGAATCCGGATTACATATGCACCAGTGTGCTGCTGAAAAAAATGGGTGATAAGCATACAAGGGTGGAAGAAGAAGTTTGAATCTACTAACAAGATTTTCAATTTTGACATTTCCCCAAGATAATCTGGCAATGGTCCAATGATATTGCAACTTCTCAAAATCCTGCATAATCAAAACCGTATTACTGTTACCTGTAAGGCAACGATTATTTTATCAAGATAGGATTCCATGACATACAACTCACAGTGTCTTAAGATTTTTAATACTACTAAGAGGTGGAAAAGTTGCGTCAGTTCCATTTAAGTCACTGATTCTCTTGCATATGTCAAAATACCAACAACAAAGAATTGTGCAGTCAAGCATGCACTGATATTACATGGATTTATATGGAGGGAAACATAAAGTGTAGAAGGGTTTTACTGACAAATCCTTCAATTTTGTCAAGAGAGCAATGCCAGAAGGAATTGGCCCGTTCAAACCACTAGCCTGAACCACTCTGCCATTGTCAAACCTTAACAAAGTTAGTATGTGTAAACTTAAATCCCAATTTAGTACACCAGAACACGAGGTCTCACAATTTTTCAAGATTTGTCCAATTCTGGATGAAATTGGGCATGTTTCCCGAAAAGTGGTTGTCAGCAATTCGACTGCATTGCATCAACGAATCAACAAAATTATCAACTTCAGAAAATGAAATATGGAGAATTGACTCAAAAGAAAAGAAACACATGGAACTTACAAGTCCTTCAAAGTGGTCAACTTTGCAAGCGTTATCGGCAACTCTCCAGTAAAGTTGTTTGATGTTAGAAGTCTTCAACAACATTGGCAATTATCAGAACCCTTAAAAGGAATGCATCACACACACGCACGCGCGCGCGCTAATATATGTAAGATGCACAATGTAACAAATAAAGTCATTAAACAAGCAAAAGGGTCCTATATTCGCACTTGCTGCCATTGCAATGAAGATAAACACACACACATACTAATGTGTGTAAAATGCACAAAACTGAATTTAGTAAATCATAAAAACAACCAAAAGGGTCTTACATTCTCTCTAGGCGAGGAAGATTCCCAAGCTCCGGTGGTATAGTTCCTGACAGCTGATTGTACTCTAGGGTTCTAGGAACAGCAAAACCAAAATCCTCAAACAACAAATTAAACAAAAATGAAACATATCAGAATGAGAATGAAATAAGAAATTACAAATTCCCCAGTGTGGTGATGTTTCCAAATTCTTTTGGGATTGGACCCGTTAACCGGTTTCCAATTAGAGAGCTGCAATAACACCAAAATCCAGTAATACAAGAGCAAGAAAATGTTCAAGATGATGCTTATACATATATGTAGAAGTTGGTGCATACATGTTTACTAGTTGCATGGAGCCCCATTCTGGAGGGAGTGTGCCGTTGAGGTAGTTGCGGGTCAGGTCACTGCAAGGATGAGAGTGAAAAGGGCGGCAAGTTAATGAGTGTAAAGCACTTTGAAAATGGTTGGCAAGAAGGTGAAATGGGGAAGAAACCAAGTCCTTACAGCTCTCGGAGGTAAGGGAGCGTGACCAGTTCTGGTGGGAGTTTGCCTGGGAGGCTCTGTGATTTGAGAATTCTGCACTTCAAAGATTCGCAGTTCAGGGAATCATGGAGAGGCATAGTTGAGGGTCCAAAGTATAAATACGTAAAACATTTGTCCCTCAAAATCTAATTAGGGTCCTTGCAGTTGAGGTTCATCTTCAAATTGGTCGCTAAACGATATACAACGAGGAAAGATCCTAGAATTTTGTAGCTAAAAACCATTACAGTATAATACTTTTCTATAGCTACAAATTTGGGTCTTTACCGTTATAAACATCTATAGCAACTAATTGCACCAGTTGAACACTATAAATTTGACTTTACACGTATATTAAGGATTTAGGTTATATATTGTGTGTCTTTCCAATTTACCCTTTAGAGAGATGGGAAAGAGATTGAGTCATGAAGAGAAAATTGATTGTTAGAGTGTTAAATGTGAAGAGAGAAATAGAATAAAAAAAGTGTAAAGTTGTGGGTGGGCCAGGAGAGAAAAAATGATTTGGTAAAGAATTAAATGTGGTGAGAGAAATAGAATAAAAAAAGTATAAAAAAGATAAATATGTAAAAATATCTACAAAATTTTTCCTAATTTGGAAGTAATCAATTTTTGTGGACGGCCCAAAAAAAAAATATGATCAGCTTTTTAGGGATGAAGGGAGTATTTCTTTAGCGATGAAAGGATAAAAAATCATTACGTAACTTTTTATATTCTCTTAACCATTTCATTAATAAACACGTTACATTCACGTAAAAAATAAAAAACAAAAAAAAAATTGTAACTATACCACCTAAAAAGGGTGTATTTAGTAAGGCAAATTACAAAATTTACCTAATTTCTTCTTTAAAACGAGATGCGTGTGAGGGAATAAACTTCTATTCTTGTCGAAATCTTATTATAGTTTAAATTAGCTAGATTTATCTCATTATTTTGCAGTATTTTTCACTTTGACCTTTTCGGCATTTATATGACAGATTTTAGTACGTACATGTATAATCAACTTTACTCACTATTTTTTGGTTTAACTTGTCATATGATACTTATATAATTTGTAGCTATTACTTATATTTGAGTTAACTTTTGCATATACGAAACGCTATCGTAGAAATATATTTTTGATTAAATACTACTATTATTAGTTGTTGCGCGACAAGCACAGATAATAATAAAGAAAGTTAATATACATGCGGTTGACCTTATCACCAATTGTTAGAGTAGTTATTAGTATTATTATTATTATTAGTATCATTATTATAGGCCGATCATACGGAAAAAAAATCAGGTCTTTTCACTTTTTGAAGAACGAATTAAGTAATTTGTTCAGTTTGAAATTTGATGGACAGTTTACAGTTCAGTTTGAAATTTGATGAACAGTTTACAGTTATGCCGAACAGAACCAACCCACCTCTTGTTCCAAGCTCTTGAAATATAACACAAAATATTATGCTTGCACGTATTATGAGCCCCGATAGAAGTTCAAAAGATCCATAAAGACCAAAAATAACTATAGGCCGAAATATGTGATACTATTTTGACCCATCAATTCAATCTATGATAGTTAAAACTAAATTGTTCAGCTCTACTTTGTTTTTTCAGATCGATCAGTCGATTCAGTTTCATATTCAACCTTCAAATCAAACAGATCAAACCATGCTCGATGAGGGTGTGTAATGCCCAGAGTTAGAGCTTTGAAGTTATTGTAGGTGAAGTACCGTCTTCTTTTAACCATTGAGGTACCATAACTCAAACAAATGTGTATTGCTCTTACAAAGATCTTCCAGTACATGATTTTCACAAATCGACACCGTTTCTAAACCGGGGCCAATTCATCCCCAAAGTTGCAAAAAAGAGTGTGACATCTGGGTCAATGGAGAGACGGAGAATGTTACGTACATG